>CBXJ02000798.1:0-23407 GCA_000612645.2 Trichuris muris
TAAGCAATGGTTTCCCACACAACAAATACCGTATTACGTTCAGGTCAACTAATATGAGCTACTGCAAATACATAGGCCTTAGCCGGATGTTTGATTGGACAGTCATAATAATACAGTCAGTTTGCCATCTCATTAACAAGTTCTCTAAAATGTCTTAACCTATCTATCAATGTTATGTGCTTTGGAATGGACATGTTGTTGAAAAATCATATGCTCTGTCATTGAAAATACAGCGATCTACCAGACAATATGCAGTAACTCATTTCCTAGAGTTGCAGAATACTGACTTGCCAGTGAGACGATTCAGTGGTTATCCAAAATGCTATGAAACGAAGGTCCGTTTCATAGCCTGTATGACAATGCTACGCCAGGTCACAGATTGTGTAGCGCTGAATGAGAATTTAAAAATAAATTTTCGTCATAAGTACACTATTGCTATTGATACTGACAGAAGAACAAGACTTATCACCTCTGCAGTGCAACAGTAATGCACTGGAATTTCACTGCATTCTCAATATCGTCTTCATATAACCAACAATTTGTTGCTGGACACTCGACTCCTTTCAGATCGCAATTTCTGAAGTTCCGATGCCATTCAGTAATCGAAAAAACAGTTGTTGAACAAAAGCTGATTTTCAATTTTCAAGTTTGAATAGGTTTACTTTAGCTCTATGGTAATCAGCAGTGCAAAAGGCTGCTAAATACGGAACAGGCATCCTCTAATTCAATGATGCAGTACGCAGGCCAACCACACCTATTAATAAATTCTGCTGAATCATCAATAAAACTGAGCAGATTTTCAAAATTTACCTCAGATCCATTGTTCAAAATCCAGGATTCATTCATAACTGTTCTTTAAAAAAATGAAGTCCTTGATGAAGTGCGATACGGTGTCCAGAAGGCCATACGGGCCAGAACTAATGTCATTTATTTGGACAAGAACTGCCAAGCACGTAAAAGTGAAGGAAACATCTAGATTGCTATGTGGCCCGTTTCAATTGGTGAGCATGACATTGAAAGGTGAACGTAAAATAAAAGAAAATGTGTCATCACTCCTCTGTTGAAATCGGCAATACTTTTGGAACCATGATCTCTGCGCTTCGCTATATGCTAAGCTTGTAGAATTTTCTTTTATTTAACGGGGTTTGTGCACATAAGCGAACAACTTGCATCACGGTTATTCCCCGTACAGTAAAAACGTTTTATTCCCAAAGCGTATTCAAATGCAAAGCTTTGGGACCAAATCCTAGGTCCGTCATCAGTGCAATCATTTTTATCAACTGCCCATTAATCCGACGGTCCTGCAAGCTTCTCCATTCGACCATCAGGGCTGGTGACGTCAGCCATCAGGTCTAACCTTCGACCCGTCAAGGAATACGTTTTGGGAACAAAACGTTTTCGCATTGGAATGCGTTTTTGGGAACAAAACGTTTTTACTGAACGGGGAATAACCGTGATGCAAGTTGTAAGCATGTAGAATGCTACAAGAAATTTCGAATGCCCTTGAAAGCATCCCCAGGGTTCTGGTATTTCAGAAATGCTGCCAAGGTTGACTTTCTTTCTTCCGAAAGCTGAATAATTATCAACCACAGATGATCTTAGTAACAAAGTAGATAAATAGTGGGAGTATAAAAACAAGGAAAAGTGGAGCTATTAGAAAGTTTTAGCTGTCCTGTTTGGCTTGGTTTTTGGTTTAGTAATTTCTGTCCTTCAGACAACCCATTGATTTATTGCCCTGCAGCGAAGATGTTGTCTCGTTTCTTTTAAACAATTTTGCCTTGTTAGTAGTCATTGAAGGGCCCACTAAAGGACTAAACACTGCGAAATGAACGTATGGATTGAATTACGCATCAGCGCTGATCAAGCACTAGCGTGGTCCACCTTTCCTTCTTTTACTGGTACCTGCTGCCAGTTCCTTTGTAATAATAAGTTATGCATTTCTTTAGCAGACGCGAAGACACAAAACAATTTTTAAATATTTAAAAAGTTGCAAATTTCCAGTTCTCTTAGACGTTGAGCTTTCCAATCATCTCGCCAGATACTTTCTTTGTTTCAAAAATGACAAACGCTAGGAAGTTTGCCAGCATATGCATAGTTCCTATTGTCTCTCTGCGTGTGAAGTAATATTTCTAAATGCGGCAAACATCTATTCACTTTGCGTAATCGTATACTTGTCCTTTAACCTTCGAAACGTATGTAGATCAAAAAATGAAAGGTAGTTTATTTTAATGGTCGTTTAGTATAAACTGTTTCATTTAAGTCCTGGATTAGCACGGTATTCCTAATGCTGCGTAATGAATATATAGTGATTCATTTTGTCAAGGGTGCCAATCGTGCTGATACTAAATTTACTAACCACGTTGTTGTACTCATCAGGAAAATCTTAAATAGAAGAAAATTTGTTATTGGAAAAGCTTTAGAGTTAGTGAACATTAACTGGGGTATATGTGTCTTGGAACCTGTGATGGCTGGATGCTTAGTAAAGGGGAAGGTGACCGTGGCTTTTGCAATGACTGTACACTTTTCTAAATATCCTTTACCTGATATCCGTAGCTTCTGAGGCACACCTGCTTTGTTTTCAACGGAAAAAGCCACTCCACTAATTGAGATCTTTGAACAAAAAATTTCACACTTAAGATCTCAACCAGTGAAGCAGTGTTTTCCGCTGAGCATGACATAGGTGTGGTCTCAAAAGTCGCAGATGCCACTAATGGTTAGAAGAAACGAAATACCTTTGTAAGCAAAATTCATGATCTCAATAACTCCGTATTTCACAAACGTAAGCATTTACTTTCGAATTTGCTAAAATTTGTAGATGCACGTTATAGTGGCGCTTTGTAGTAATGCTTCTAACAAAATTCGATTGTTGTAAAAGATACTGTTTCTTTTTCAAAGCGCCAAGTACCTTGGACCTGATAAGAGGAAGCATAGCTTCCAGGGCGAGTTATGCATGGATACAGCGTCGAAGTGAATTTTTATATTCCCGTGTTAACTTTTCAGTGCTATATAATACGGCGTTTGAATATAGCACGCATTTTCACGGTAAGTCATGCATGAACAATCAATTGCGTGAACTACACCTGTGGATTCCTGATGAGTGCAAAACTCTGATACAGAAACCGCATAGTTGGATTATGTATAATTCTATTCAGATTGGTCAGCGTCCTTTGAGTCAACACTATGAATTTTCATATACTGCAAGACAAATTGTCTTATACTGATGTATGCTTAATCAAAATCCAAATCATGAATGTTTCTGTTTTGGTAGGCGTTTGCTAAAACCATTTGAAGAGGGCCCCATTTTTCGGACATTATAAAACTATGATCCGTTAATTGGTTTGGGAAGGAATAGCGCCTTGTCGAACCAACTTTATTTGTTGACTGGAATGTGCACGTGAGCAGAATATAAAAAACGAATAAACGTGCACGTTCAATTAATTTCGCTTCAAGCGGTAATAACGCTGTTCAAGAAACATGTTTTAAAATGACAAATCTAATGAAGTAACGCAGCAAAATACTTCTTGCCTCTTATTAGAGCGCCTATTGTCTAGATTTATGTGGCCGCATTTGAATCGAAAGGTGCCGAGCAACAGGCGAAGGACATATTAGATTGGCACACTTCGCGAAGTAAGACAAACAGGTTACTATTATGAGCGAATCAACGGTTGTCGCATGCGAATCCAGATAGAAGAACCGTGTGCAATGCTGGGCTTACTAATGATGTAATCAAAGGGCCTTTATTTCCTGCAGTTGAGAGCTTCTTAATGAACAACAATATGTTAATTACATTCCGTAGTTCTAGATCTACAGGATCAACGTTTTGTTGTTGCGTTCTAACACTTGGGTCTAAAATTTGTTATTTATATGATCTGATAAAATCATAATTCCATTAGAGAAAACGGCAGACGTAGTTTGCAGCATCCAATGCAGATGCAGAGCGAAATATGTTGGAGAGACAGGATATGCAGTACCACACCGGCTATAATAATATCAGCCGACACTAGCACGATGCATAAACACAGGAGGCAGAATGAGATTTGTATTGTAAAGGGGCCAATCCCAAACCAGATACTCGGCCAAGAACATGGAGGAAGCAACCGCTGCCTCAGCCCTGGTAGCGCGTTCGAGAGATCATCTTTGAATAAGTGACCAAATCCGTGTTTCTACGTTGAAGGATGGGCAGGATTTCATGTTTAAAAAATTATGGAGAATTTATACTAATATATCCGACGCAATTCATAAATCACTGTGGCAGTTAAGCCTTGATGTTGCTCCTGTGACCGCCCCACCGGACAGCTAGGAACCGTACGATGTCCAGAAGGACGCACATACACGAAACAAGCAACTGACAAGGAATACTTAACAAGATCAAGATCGAATCATGAATGGAGGTATCGCGGGATGACCAGACCTGCTTAAAGATTTAATCTTAAGGTCAGAGAGTAGAAGCTAACACCTTTATAGCCAATGTTGGAACTGTTCAAAAAAGTATCCGCTCATATGCCCATAGCACAGCCTATCGTCTGAGCATTCTCACTTACACATCTTGCCGCTCGTGCATTAATGTTGAATGGGATGCCAATGTAGATCGAACCAAGCGGAACCTGAGCTGCGTTGTTGGAAATAAAAACAAAATTTTGAACGCTATTTTGCTGTTTTCCGAGTAATAAAAATATACACTGTCTTTTATTGTACGGCGTGGGTAACAATAAACTGAAAATGATATTTTCACTCACTTTTCAATCCTGAATATTACAGACGGATGTTCCTCCTTAAAAGTTCTAGAGCACATGAAATAGAAATACTCATTTCCGCTGAATTCCAACCTATCCTAAATTGTTCATGCTTCAGTAAGAAACTGACTTTCATTTTTCCACTAATCATTTAAGCATGCGATAAGAAAATTGAACAAATCCTGTTGCAAAACACACCATGTGCTTGAGTCAGAATTTCAGCATACTAACTTTAAAAGCAGCACCGATAAATTATTATCAAAACGCGCTGCAAGAAAGTTCTGAGCTTGGATATTCGCCCGGCGCGATTTGGCCCCGGAGTACATTTCGCAGCGCATCATTTGCGAGGCTCTATATTCATTTATGAAGCAAGTATTCCACGTAAGGGGCATACATGATGTGCTGGTCAGGCAGGTTTAGAATAGGGCTTCGATTTAGCAAAAGATGACAAGCGCTTTTTCGTTGTCATCACACACAGCTGAATTCATTTAATTACATTCACGAAGTATTGTACGTTCACCAATCACTAGCGCGAAAATCTCGGTAATCTGCAACTGTGTAAACTAGCTGCCTACTAACTTGAACATCAACAATGTCAATGAGTCACTTATGTCATCCTTTGTTTGATAACCTTTACTAGCAGTTACTTCACAAGCACCGCATATTTTTCCATTCCTTTACGATCTGGCACAGGACAACCTTACATTATGGTAAATTTATGCGATGGAGGGAAGTAATCGCATGTGTCAACTTGTCTCCGCTCCAAATCTTCCTACGTCAGACAGTTCCTGCTGGAAACAATGCACGCATGACCGAATCATTATCGGAGCAAATGAGCATCGCATAGTTTTAGCAGCTCCTGAGATAAGAACGAATGTTAAAATGCAGTAGAACAGAATTGTACTTGCTGATCTTAATGGGCTTCTATGGCATATCTTCTCTTTCTGGATATTGCGTCATTGTTGTTGCCAGTTGTGATCAAGTAGCAAGCGTATTCGCCTCTACTCATGTAACACAGTTACTTAATGGCTCTTAATCCAGTGGTTAGTACAGCGCTGAGTGAAATCTTTATGACAATGAGTAGAACAGTGGATCAGCATTTGTGCTTTCTTTTGTGACCTTAAAATACTTTTGCTGTTGCAAACTGCAGTGTTTACTTGCCCGTCAAAATAGCTGTGGAGTTATTATGAAAGTAATCTGGAGGGGTAAACTATTTGAATCCTGCATTAACGCATGCAGTTTACGTGCATTTGAGGTAATTGTCTTTAATGGTTGGATATTGTTCCTATGAGTATCCTTTGTTTCTACACGGATACTAGGGAGTCAAGGTTTCATTTTCCTGGGTTTCATTCATAATAGTTTCATGAGCAGACTCTGCGTTTGTAGAAGGATGTGAAATTATTCTTGAAGGCCATGGCCGTTCGGTTAATATAACAGAGCTTGAAGAACTGTCTAGTTGTGCCTTCAATGTGCGATATTCTTCAACCTTCATAATATGCTGACAACGAAGTGAGTACTTTAGAAAAGTTCCGATTCTACATTAATATTAAATGTGCAACCAGTGTCATCATCATTTTCGCTGTTAACTTCACTTCCGCTAGTTCGTTTGCCATGCCTTCATTGATTTCAGACATTGTTCACTATTAACTGCAAGACCATTCCAAGTTGAGCGAAGTGCGTTTTTCGTTTGCGTAATTTTGTTTCTTTTGTGCTCACTTTGCAACTCTATGTCTTTGCGTATGTTTGATATTACTGGAACAGCAGTTATTTGTCCAGCGTCATGAGTGTAAAAGATTGGTTGTATTGTCCGTGATGTTACAATTTCCATGAATTATGTACATGACTACGGTTCACTTGACTGCACTGGTGTGCGGTGCAAGTGTTATGCTTTATATTGTTTAATTTTGTTGCAGCTTATGGAAAGTGACAAAGTTCATGCTTTTGAATCTACGAGCTGCGAAGAATCAGAGAGTAAGGCGGATGGGAGATCAGCTTCTGAAAAGCGTGATGTACCTTTCTTGTTCTGTTCAATTTTTTCCAAACTAATGTAGGGATTTAGGTTTATCTTCCTGGCTTAAGCCGCCCTTTGAAGGATGGCGAAAGGCTGGTTTTTGATAAATCAGCTTATGAAATGTATCACAAGTTCCATACAAGTATGCCTGCGTTGGTTAAAGTGAATGCGTTGCGACGTAACTCTTCTAGCGTATCCGTGCCTATCGTTTGAGCCGTTAACAATTAATGAAAGTTCGGAAATTCATGCACTAGAATTTCCATTCCAATGCTCATTGGTTGCTGGTACGCAGGCCATGAAATCCAGAAAAAATGCGATAATAGTCATGCGGCTGAAAAATTTAAATCGCTTTTCGAAACGTAATTTTCCAACAATGCTTCATGTTTTCATCTGTGAAATTACAGGAGACGTCGACGAATCAAGCTCTTCGGAAGAGGATGAAGAATCAATTGAAAATAATAGTGAAGTGCAGGAACCATGTTTTAACTGCGTGGAAATTCCCCATCATGGTGACATCAATCGCATTCGAGTAGTGTGTCATTTATTTGTCTGGGTTTCTAATGTCCTTGTTTTATGAAGACTACCTATGTCCACAAGACCTTGCTCTGCGCCACGTGGAACGCCATAGGAAAAGTTCATATTTGGAACTTGTCTCCGGCTGTCAGGGCGATGGAAGCAATGGATGGCAACGGTGAAGTAGTCACCATGAAAGAGAAGAACGTTTTCACGTTCGCCGGTCATTTAGCAGAGGGGTTCGCTATGGATTGGTCGAGTCTCACTCCAGGTAATCGGCATTTTCATTTGATATATCTGTGCCCTGCCGCCTGACGAGTGGTATCCAGAAGGCTTTGGCATCGACCACTGCCAATGGTCTTCATGCTGTGAAATTTCGTTATGTTTAAGTGTAACATCGCAAGTGTCGCGTAGCGATTTCAAATTCTTTAGTCCATGCAAAAAATTTTTATCACTTTACCCAAAGCAGCTTTCCCCAGCCGACTGCACCTCGTTTTCTTCTGTGCCTTTCGTTCCCCGAAAGTGCTGATTCAAAATCATTGGGTGCTGCATTTGGACTGCATGTGATTGATTGAGCAGAATGTATCCGTAATCGTGCGTGACAGCAATTGTACTGGTGTGTTGTCTTGAAGGAAAATTCTGCGGCTCAGGTGTCCAATTGCTTGGGGGAGTTTATGAAGCAACTTAGCGCAATATTGAACTTAAATTGTAATGTTTAGATACAAACGCTCAGTTTACAGAATTACTTTTTCATCCGAAAAAACGTTGGCCAAGACCTTTCCATTTCGGGAATCCATTCGTGATCTAGTCTTGGGAGATCTCGATGGTTATGCCGTCTGCTTTGTTCTGCAATTCCCGATCGTAGCGATGAATCCACAATTCACGTCAGTCACGTTGCACATCAGAAGGATTTCTTCAGATTCTCGTGAGAACGGCGTACCTTTCTTCGAATCTCCAGTTCCCCCTCAAGCATCTTAACGCTTTCTCCTTGTTATTACAAAGAGTTGTATCAGCAGCGTTCAGGAGCTAGCATCCCGTCTTCGATACCGTGCATACACTATATTAATTGCACATTATTATTATTGTTATTATTCCTTATCTAAAACGACTTTTTACCATTTTAAATGACCATAAACTTTTCTTAACCTGGGCTTTCGGGATTACTCGAGCCTGGTCCTCAGCGGGATGCGAACAGATATATATATATATATATATATATATATATATATATATATATATATATATATATATATATATATATATATATATATATATATATATATATATATATATATATAATATATATATATATATATTATTTTATATATATATATATTTATATTATTTATATATAGGAACGAGATAAAAAGATAAAAAGGAGGAGGAGGAACGCTCGTTCCGCTTCCTCTTTCTCGCTGAGGACGGAACTCGACCGTTCCGAAATATTCGAGATAAAAACCGTACGTTGTTCTCTGACCGTGTCTTCTAATAACTACTCTCATCCATCCGTTGGTAGGGAGACCGTGTCAGTTTACTTACAGATCCATCCACGTACAAAGCAACGGGAAAAATCTGTGAAAACTCAACAACTTTCATCCTTTTTGCCCCATCCGTGCATCTATGAAAAAGTGCTGCACGGGGCACGAGGCGAAATAACAACGACAGAAGAAAGCAGAAACATCGGATGGGGACAAAAAGGATGAAAGATCGGGAAAACCATATTTACATTTACAAACATTTACAAATATACTTGTAATAAGGGGCTGAAGCTGTAATAATGTAATAATGCTTTAATGTACATGTACATAATGTAAATGTGTGTACATCGCTTGTAACGCTACTCTCCTTTTCGCTGACGACGGGACTAGAGCGTCCCGAAAGCTCCGATTCGTACGTTACAGTGTTCTCGCAACTTTTACCAATAAACTAACCCATCGTTGACTGGTGAGGTTCTTTGGTTAATTGCAGATGCATTGAAACAATACCAACGGGAAAACCGTGTCTAACACACAAATGTCATCTCAACGACCCGTTACGATGCATCCAGTTTTCAACTGTTATTATTATTATTATTATTATTACAGTAAGGCCCCATTATCCGCGGTTTTTGGTTCCCGAGGATGACCGCGGATAATAGGGAACGCTAAAATTTGAAGTGTCTGTGCCTATTCCTGTGCGCTCTCGGAATGTTTAAGCATTAGAAGAGGTGCGCTTAAGGTTAACGCTGCCATTAGGGACCGAACGGATAAGGGATTCTCGTTCAAATAAGTAACGAATACGTACATGCATAAAAAATAACGTGGTTTAACGTTATCCCGGATGGATATTATTCGCGAGGTGAGCCTGCCTGCGCTGAACAATGTTAAGGACGCTATTCCTCGTGAAGGCGACGCAACGGGCAGTCGGGAAACCATTACGACCTTTATTGGCAGCTGGGAGTAGCGGAGGACGTTGATGGTTGCGGGCCTTGTGTCGCTGAAGCCATTGGGAAGAACATCGTCAGCGGAGCTTGCTTTGTCTTTTTCTGTAGTTCGTGCAGGAGCTGCCTCAACGGTTCTATTCCTTCGCTAATTGTACGGTTGACCTTGAGGCTGCGCTCCACTTGAGGGTCATACTCCGCTATTTTTTCCTGTAAGGCCTGGGCCGCTCGCAGCACTTCGCGTAACCTAGGCATGGTCCACATAGCTTGGTTGGAATTAGCTTCCTCTTCTGCCTCTTCCTCCGTAGATGTTTGTACAAGATCTTCTAGTTCTTCGTCTGTCGGTTCTTCTCCGTAGTCCCTTATATGCTCTTCGACTTCTTCCGCGCAGAGCTCGGAGAGGTCCCCGCCGATTTCCTTCGCCGCGTCGACTACTTTCTCTATTTCACCCTCGATTTCCGGCAAGGCATGAGAACCGGGCGCTCCTCCTGTCCACAGGTTTTTCCAGCAAGCTTCTACGGTTGCTGGCCTTAGTTCGTCCACCGCAAGTTTTATGAATTCTATCGCATCAGCGATGGTGAACAACTTCCAACGCCGTGTTATGTCAAGGCTGGGGTCGGCATCGAGCGCTGCTCTAATGCGGTCGAACACCAGGCGTACGTACGAGACTTTCAGGAACCTTATGATGCCCTGGTCGAGGGGCTGAAGCAGCGCCGTAGTGTTCGCGGGAAGGAAAACAACCTCGACCCTTCCGTTCTCGTAACTGACAGCTTCCGGATGGCAGGGGGCATTGTCAAGGATTAACAGAACCCTGAACTCCAGTCCGACTTGCCGCAAATATTTCTTCACCTCAGGCACGAAACAGTGGCGGAACCATTCCATAAAGGTGGTGCTCGTCATCCATGCTTTTCTATTGTGTTGCCAGAACACGGGCAGGGCATCTTTGCTCTTATGTCTGAGAGCCCGAGGGTTCTTTGCCCTGTAAAGTACGCCTGGTTTCACTGTATGCCCTGCAGCGTTGCAGCAGAGTACAAGCGTTAACCTTTCCTTCCATGCCCTATACCCTGGCGCTTGCCTCACGGAACTGTGAGCGTACGTTCTGTTGGGCATTCTTTTCCAAAAAACGCGGTTTCGTCGCAATTAAATATCTGCTCGGGATGATATCCTTTCTCAGCAACCAATTTCTTGAACTCCTGGGGAAACGCAGCAGCAGCTTCGTGATCCGTTGACGCGGCTTCTCCTGTAACCTAGGTGCTTTTCAGTCCGTACCTTGCCTTAAACCTGTGCAGCCAGCCTCTGCTCGCTGCGAACTGACCGCCGCTGCTCTCTGGCTCGTGCCTTTCCCTAAACCTTTCATACAAGCACTTGGCCTTCTGGCGCACTGCACGGGCACTTATCGGGATGCATTTTTTGTTCATGTCTTCGATCCACAAACATATTGCCCTTTCCATCTTAATCACGCACTTGCTGCGCGGTGCTGACGCAACTTTCGCGCGCGTAGGCGCGACAGCAAAGCGGCTACGGATTTGGTCTTCTTTCTTCGAAATTTCACGAATAGAAGATTCATTCTTACCGTAGATGTTTGCTACTTCGGCGTACGATTTGTTCTCTCTTCTTAAAAGATCGAGTATCTTGACCTTTTCTTCCAGTGGAAGGACTTCTCGGCTCCTTTTCGACATGATTGCCTCACTCGCTTGCCAGTCGGTTCACAAAACAGTCTCACTATGAATGCTCTTACGTTCGGTAGCTAACGAACAGGGTTGCTCTTTCCGCTCAGGGAGATTACTCGCACGTCAGCTCCAAGAAAAACTGCCCCGACCGGCGGTCAGGCGGCAAATGTAAATGAGCCTTTTGTTCAGACTTATCAGGACAGGGACTAGCAAATTACGGGTGACCCCTGACTTGGAACGACCGGTTTTACTATGGGTTCAAGCCGTTACGATGGTTTCGAAGCAACACACGTTAGCTCCCAGCTGCGCACGTTTCTCTTTTGCTCAGCCTAGCGACACCTGAGCGACTGTCGCAGTAGTGCCCTTCTCTGCTGCGAGTTGCAGCCCAATCGAGCATGCGACCACCAGCGTCGCACGGGTTTCCATTTGCTAGTGATTGACGGCACACATCACTTATAGCTATGCTACGACTGCTCAACTGAAGGATGAGCAGACAAATCTCTAGGACTGGAAGCGGGCCTGTCATAAATGCTTAATTCATTGGAACATGCTAAGCTTCCGCAGCGCTTTCCCGCTAGGTTTCATCTTCTTTTCACGCATGGAAACGCTCGCGTAGGTATGGGAGGGCGGGCTTATTCTGAGTATTGCAGTAGAAGGAATCAGTTAGCCACTGTTTTCTCTGTTCGCAATTGCAAAGCTCTATCTTGTCACATGCATAATTACTATTAAAAAGCATAATATCCGCGAAAATGCAAGCCGCTCAGCTATAGCAATGGTTATAGTAACTCCTCCGTTCAAGTCATGCCATTCTCTTTAAGAATCTTCCCTTTTATTTACGGGCTGTTCTCAACCGCGGATAACGGGGCTCCCGCGGATACCGCGAACGCCGGCCGGAATTTTAGCGTGCAATTTTTCCGCCGCTCAACCGCGGATAAGTGAAGTCGCGGATGACAGGGCCTTACTGTATTATTATTATTATTATTATTATTATTATTATTATTATTATTATTATTATTATTATTATTATTATTATTGAAAACTGGATGCATCGTAACGGGTCGTTGAGATGACATTTGTGTGTTGCACACGGTTTTCCCGTTGGTATTGTTTCAGTGTATCTGCAATTAACCAAAGAACCTCACCAGTCAACGATGGGTTAGTTTATTGGTAAAGTTGCGAGAACACTGTAACGTACGAATCGAAGCTTTCGGGACGCTCTAGTCCCGTCGTCAGCGAAAAGGAGGCCTGTTGTTTTGGCCGAACGGTATATATAGACGAGGTTGGGGCTTGATGGAAGGGTGTCAAGTGGGGATCAAGCAGCAACCTGTCTGGTCAATGAGGCCTGTCCAAGCTTGGCTGATTTCAGTGCCTCGGTCCCGATTGATCGAAGCATTGTGCCTAATGTAGCACGCTTCTTTGATCTTTCGGTGATGAAACAGGCTCTCGCGACAAAGGATCGACGAGGCCGCCCGCAGACAAAGGAACCAACGAAGATAATGGAAGAGACCATCAAAGCTTCCGCCATCGTCGAACATTCCTCTCAATGTTCGCACGATCTCCAGCCAAGGATCCTTTGTCGCGAGAGCCTGTTTCATCACCGAAAGATCAAAGAAGCGTGCTACATTAGGCACAATGCTTCGATCAATCGGGACCGAGGCACTGAAATCAGCCAAGCTTGGACAGGCCTCATTGACCAGACAGGTTGCTGCTTGATCCCCACTTGACACCCTTCCATCAAGCCCCAACCTCGTCTATATATACCGTTCGGCCAAAACAACAGGCCTCCTTTTCGCTGACGACGGGACTAGAGCGTCCCGAAAGCTTCGATTCGTACGTTACAGTGTTCTCGCAACTTTACCAATAAACTAACCCATCGTTGACTGGTGAGGTTCTTTGGTTAATTGCAGATACACTGAAACAATACCAACGGGAAAACCGTGTGCAACACACAAATATTATTATTATTATTATTATTATTATTATTATTATTATTATTATTATTATTATTATTATTATTATTATTACTGCTACTACTGCAACGACAACAATTACTATCACTACTACTACTACTACTGATAGAGAGCACAACGGATCACCGCGATGAAGATGGGTTGGCAAAACTCCTTGTGTATCGGTTTGTCTTTGGTTTCTTCGACGTTAATATGGATTTACACCATGGAAGGGTTGAGCAGTGATGCAAAGGACTTGATAGGCAATACTCTTCTAGCGTTTTTACACAAATCTGTGATGTACTTTTTGACATAGCTTACCTCAGACAGTTCTAGCAATATATGGTTGACAGGCAAGACAGTGAGTGACCAGAGGATAAGTGGAAATTATCACTGGAAAAGAAAATTGTGTGCGCGACGTTGCCCTCAGATCGTTATAATAGCTGTCTAGTCACAAGCAAGTATGAGGTAACCTTGGTTTTAAGAGTAATTTTCAATTTATCCTTTTGTTGTGCTCCCGTCCGATCGGCACTCGCTATCACGAAATGAGTCAAGCACTTTTAAGATTGCTGAGAGAGTTTCTGCCCATTTTGAAGTTTTGGAATTTGCTCAGTACTTATTCAGCCTTCGTTATTGATCCTCAGGACGACTAGCCACTGGTGATTGTCGACGGAATATCCATTTATGGAAACTAGTAGAAGGCGGAACATGGCAAGTTGATCAAAGAGCTTTTAAAAATCATGAAGACTCAGTTGAAGATATCCGATGGTCAAAGTCAGAACAGAGTGTAAGAACTAAGTAAATGTGTGTACATCGCTTTAACGACCAACTGTCTACAGGTTTTCTTTTCGTGCTCTTCGGACAGAAGCATAAAGATTTGGGATGCTAGAGCAAAGCCAGACAATGCTTGCATGTTTGACTTGCAGAATGCTCATGACAGTGATGTCAATGTTATTGACGTTAGTAATACACAACAGTTGTTAATCAGCGGCGGTGACGATGGTGCAGTGAAGATATGGGATTTGCGCACCATTAAAGTTCGTTTTAACATTGCAAATGCTTCAGCTAATCTAATTGAATATTTAGGAAGCCAACCCGGTGGCCGTATTCAAGTATCATCAGGGGCCGATCAACTCTGTGGAGTGGTGTCCACACGAAAGAGGAGTATTCGCTGTTTCCAGCGAAGATGACGTAGTCACACTTTGGGATTTGACAGCTGACGCAATGTAAGCATTATTCGATTAATGTTTGTGAATGCTTTTATCTTTAATACGGAGCGTTGTGATATAAATGCCGGGTTTGGGCTCTGAATATTTCACTTTTTTCCTCCAAAGAATGTGAATATGAGCACTTGTGTGGTACTACCACATTGCGTAAGTGTTGCCCGTTGATCTGCGTTCAAACTTCGCTTTTGGACGTTAAATTACCAGGATAATTAGGGACTATGAAATTGGGTAACTGCCTAGTGTAAGTTTTAAGTACATCAGGCTTAAGTTGCCAGGTGTAAGTACATGAGGTTTGGGAATGCCATCCTTATGATTTTTGGTTTTTTGTGTGGTTGGCTCCCATTGAAGAATGAATGGGAGTCAAAAATAAGCTTGAAAAAGTGGTTTAGTGCGTTCGACATAGCACCTCCACCTTGTAAATTACCCAAACATTCTTATTTAGGATGCATTTATCTGTCTGCTAACTGAAGTACTAGCCTGAGTAAACTGTAAAAGTTAATTAAAGGCACTAGCTGTGAACAAAACCGTATATTCTCTTGTTGGCATCGGCACTTTGTGAAATTTTCACCGTTAATGTAGACCAGTGATTCCCAACCTTTTTGGAGCCAGGGACCTCTTTCATTGCTGATAACCATCCTTGGCCCCCCACCAACTGTTTACCGCCACTCTTATTGTTTCATTTGATTCCCTACAGGTTTTTGCGCTTTTTAGCGGTGACTTCATTGTACCACCTGCGATTACCACAGCAGAGTGCTTTCAATCTTCTCAGGGCTCTCTCAGGGACCTCTTCACTTTCCATGGCCCCCTCGCCTTCGAACCCCCCTTGTGCGTCTCCCGGGTCCCCAAGGGAGCCCAGGGCCCACGTTGAGAATCACTGATGTAGACTTACGTTTCAAGTGTATTTGTAAATGCTCTATTTGATATCCTTTGGATCAATATGGTGATTCATTTTTAGAAACTTTACGGAGCATGAGAATTTGAAGAATGTTCCACCGCAGTTGCTATTCATCCACCTTGGCCAGCGAGAAGTGAAAGAGGTTCACTGGCATCCCAGCTGCGAAGGTGTCTTGTTCAGCACTGCAATTAATGGTTTTAACATTGCAAAAACTATAAGCGTTTAGTAAAGTGAAAAAATATTTCCGATGCTTTATAGCATGCACGTGTCCGTTCGCACTGGAAACGGTATCTTGGCTCATAGCATGCTCACACGCCATCTGCCATCTCTGTTTGCTTGCTGTTCTTTCTCTATTTGCTATGTAGTTCTTTGTTTTATGAGCTGTATGCGTTACATTCTCATATTTGTGTAAAATAGTTGTCTAAAACGATTTAATGGTGGCCTAGGTACAAGAACTTGCAGAAATGGCAATGGTAGTTGTCCCGAATGTAAATTCGGGACGGCCGACGAGGCATGCCCGGTCGCTCCTGCATTCTGGGTGCTTACTGTAGTGAGAGAAAAAACGGTGTGTGGTTGGCAGCCTCCAAGGTGTCCGCGTTTCGTGACAGTAGTGTACATTTGACTACCAGCGCTGTCAGTTGACGTTTTAATCGAAAGAAGGGCAGTCAGCGTTGATTAATTGCAACAAATCAAATTGATTTCATTAAGCCGCTCATCCGAAGTCATGAACAATGATTTGTTTCAAATCGTGTTTAATGAAAGTTGATGTCATCGTTATTTAACTGCCATTTAAGCCCATATGCCTGTCTATAATACACAGGAAAGGTTGAAAGCGAACAGTATATCAGGAAGATGCAGGCGTTAAAGATGAGATGTTTCATTTGCACGAAAAATTTTTTAAAGAATATATGCATGAAATGTGTGCATGAGAAAATTGGTTCCCATTGATCAGTCTCACAATCCGTAAAGGAACGTTGCTCACCCTTCTGAGCTTACTGGTCCCTTTTGGACTGGCAAAGAGGCTTGACTGGTTTCTGAGTTTGAATTCGAGCTTTTTGATTTCAAACAAGTCAGAACGACAGAAATTTGCTTGTGCAAGTTATCTGTCTTTTCTTCAAGTTGAGCGATTGTATTGTGGACGGCGTTTAACCGTTGAAAAATTGAAGATTCGCGGGCATGTTGCCCAATATCGCACTGCGCCATGTTAATTGGTACAGGAACACCTAACAGTTTGTCAATCTTCAGTTGCACATTAGTTAGTCTCTGCAGTTGAGATGTTTGGCTTTCACTCATTTGCATGGAAACTTCAGCGAGATCAGGGGAATGCAAAAGTTTGTTGAAGCGCTTCCGGGCTAGCAGGAATTTCAGTTCCCATATAAAAATAATGGCCAGTTCATATGTACGTCTTGAACATACAACACGTTCAAAATTCCCCTGTACATAGTGCATCATGACGTTCTCCTCTTTATCCGTGCGTGGTTGATCTGGCGCTGAGCTTCCAGGAAGTGCTTCAAAAAAGAAAATTGGTATTTTCCGCTGTACTCTGTCTTCTTCATCACTGACAATGGAAGCAGTGTCAGTAGGCTGCTTCGCTGTTGTGTTTTCATCTTGCGTTTGCTTTTGATCGAACTCACGTTCAGAATTATGCTTAAGTAGCTTCAGACTTAGTAGAGAAAAGGTTCGAACCCACTTCAATGCTTCTTGGCGTCCTGGAACAAAACGTTCGGCACTTTCTTTCTTTTTGATGTTCAATTCGTCAGCTATCATGCATTGCACAAATCCAGTTTTAAAAATTGGTATTTGCTCAAACTTTGTTCGCATCAATCTCAATCTGTAGTGAGCTTGAATCAGGGCGATGGCCGCTGGAACTATCCTCTCATGTTGTTTTCTCAGCTTCTTGTCCTGAACGAGCAGTGCTAATCCAACTGCGAATATTGATGATGTTACACCAAGTAGGCTAATCGCTAGCCAACACATTATTGAAGCGAACAGTTTTGAAAACCACGCCATTGGTACTACGTCACCGTATCCAATAGTGAGATACATTACCAATGTAAAGTACAGAGAATTTCCAATTTCAGACATATTGCTGTCCGGATTGTTATCGCTTTCCATCCATGATAACGCGCAGGATATGAAAACAATAGTTAGAAATGCTAACTGGACAGTTGCAGTCAGCTCTGTTCTATGAACTACGAAAAGCTGTTTAAGAAGACCCCATGTATAACCGCTTCTGTCCAAATGTAGAAACCTCAGCAGGTGCACAAAGCACAGGTTCTCAACCTGTTGTCGTTTTGAACCTCGGTTTCCAGGTGTTAGCGCGTGACATAACACCACTGTCGAACTTAATATAGTAACATCGAGCGAAAAGTTTAGTCCAGTCATATATCTCAGCCGGCCCTTCAAACCTCTGTATTTGCGTATGACGCCAACAACCCATAATCGGAGAATCAGTTCGGCGCTGAAATATATTGTTAAAATAAGTTCAATTGTGAAAAGGCAGTCGACTAAATCTTCATCAGTTGTGCTTGATGTTTCTATGAACAGACTAATTGCCAGTGATGTCACTACCACGAAGCAAACCACCAAATGAACAGCGATGTGTGCCACATGTTTCGGGCATTCAAAGCATTGGTATAGCGACCACTTGATGTCCTTTACCGTAATGTGCCTGATTTTGACAAGCAGCTGCATCCTTCAGACTAGTTAGTCTTTCGCAACAGTATTGTGTTTATGCATGTAAACTTCACTTACCATATTCCAGTTGCGCAGTGCTAATGCATTTAGACATTTTTAGTTTTCGCCACTTGAGGAATTCTCCGCAAATCGAGCTCTAAATTCATAAACGATTAGCAAAGTGAAGTTTAATGCATAACTAGTTGTATGGTGACAACGCCTTTGTGAGCATAGAGTAAACAGCAAGTTGCACCGTTAATAATATTATGCGTCATTGAGAACCCGTTTTCGACGCATAAGTGCAAGTTGCATAGTGCTCACGCGGGTGCGTCGCACGTATTCAATTCTGCGACAGCAGTTAAAATGGAGTTCATTATTCCTATTTTTATCATTTCATAACTAGTTTCCTATTGTTAGCAAATTGGAGAAGAATGGATTCAATTCTGCATTTCTGTGGTAGTACCAAGGAACCGGTATAGTATTCAACACGCTAACGATCACTACTGTGAAGGGTGACTGGAGTAAGGAATTTGTAGCTTTTGTTGATAAATTAGACGGAAATGTCTACTCAGTTTATTTGCTATTATATGGCACTGACAATCATTTCAACGCAGTTGATTTGTTTGAAAGCTAGGTCGTTAGACACGTTGCAATGTAGCACGGGTTTTCGTCCATGTAGCTGAGATTCGTCTGGTAAAAATTTTGATAGTCAGTTTTTGACTTTTCTCTGATCAACAGATACGCGAGCCCTTTCATAAAGCTGTCTTTTCACGGATTTCTCCCGTTTTGTTTCTTGTACGTTGAAAGATCTATAAGTAAACTGACACGGTCTCCCTACCAACGGATGGATGAGAGTTGCTATAAGAGGACACGGTCAGAAAACGTACAGGTTTTCTCTCGAATATTTCGGAACGCTCAAGTTCCGTCTTCAGCGAGCAAGAGAAACTTTTTATTCCGTTATTGCGTTAAATACGAGTCAGAGACAAAGGGGAAGGAAATACAGGTCCGGTCGGTAAGATGCAACATCTGGTTTTATTTATAATAGCATTCCAAACTTCGCTGACTTATACACCCTTGTCGTGGTTCATGCAAGGATTATGTCTTATGTAAAAGGCTTCTTTGATCCGCCGCAGGAGGAAACGCTCTTCGTGGCAGAGAATACGCGGTTGTAGGTCGAGTGAGCATGTGGAACCATGCTCAACAACTGCGGAAGCCTTTATAGCCTCGATGATCATGGATGACCATGATCTTGGCTGGATCGCGGGTTTGGTGTCGTCCACGGGGTTGCGCTGGTAGCCCATTCAGTCTTCGTTTCGCGATCTTCTATCGGGCCAGCACAGTCGTGTGCTCATGAAATCTGTCAACTTTTAACCGGAACTTTTAAATCGAACATTAAAGTTTAAAGCGTGGCCCAGACGTTTAAGGCGCTCCCCTAAACCATTATAGTACGGAACGTATAGAACAGGATGAGGTAATGAAATGAACACCGGTGGGTTTATCGATGTTTTATGTAACCTACGGTGTATAATAGAGTTAACAATGTGTTTAGGATACCCATTGGAAATTAAAGTGGTGGAAATGTATTTTAATTCGGAATTTGGATACTCCGGGTCACATTTTTTCAAAGATAGATCTAGTAACGGGTTCAGAAATTTGATGGAAAAAGTCACGGAATTTTTCCCGTTGAGATAATCATTTTTCATGAGCAGATGGTAACGCTTTTTTATTTCATGAAAAAGGTCACATATTGAAATTTCATGAAAAAGGTCACTCCGGGTCACATACCTTAAGTGCGCGGTTTACCACACCGATTACTATGCAACGCTTAACTGCAATAGGATGATGGGAAGAGAAATGTAATAACCGGATGGAGTTGATCGGTTTTCTATATACGGTCGTGTTAGAAAATTCTTCTTCGCACGGCAGTGGAACCCGTTTATTGAATCGACAAAAGATACACTGTAAATCAACGGGGAAGTACAACGTACGTTTAACGAGACAAAACTTCGTAGCTTTCGGAGCCTCCTGCTCCGTCGTCAGCGAATTGCACAAATGGGATAACGCAAATATGGGAAGGGGGATTGGAGTACGGGTTCAGATGTGCAGGTTACAGCAACCCGTTTTTGTGATTACTGTTGACCAAACATCACTGACCTCCACACCCTTGTTGCGATTAAAGCACCTGTTAGTTTTAATAAGCAGGGCTTCTTTTATTTTCCTGAGGGAAAAAAGCTCTCGCGACAAAGTATATAAGGTTGAAGGTCGTTAGATCACTGAGAGTAGTGCTTAACGACCGCTGAGGCTTTAATAGTGTCTTCCATGACCTTTTTGGGATGCAGTCTTTGTGGGCGCCCTCTTCTTCTGTTCGGTCGTCCTCCTTCTTCTCTGATCCGCGCCGTTTTATACCGTTCCACCGCGGCCATGTGTTCTCCAAATCTGTGAAGTAAACTGTTGCCCATTTCTCCTATATAGGAAACGACGCAACAACATTTAATCTGATAAACAACCCCGGGAACCTCCTATGGGGCTTTTGACTTGTCAGTTCTTAGGATCGATCTAAGGTTGAATGAACTCTTAAAGAAGACTTTGAAGTTTAATCCATGTCCAAGTTGTTTGGTAGTCTCTCCAAGACCTTGTACGTATAGTATTGTAATTTTAAGCGGTTGAGTTGACTCCCTCATCGCTTGGTTCGATCTTGTTTGGTTTAAACTATCTCTAATGATCGATGAAACGAAATTATCTGGATAGCCATTCTCGCGCAGTGTATTCTTGATATACTCAATTTCCTGAGGAAGAAATTCCTTGTCACAAACGAAGACCGCCCTGTCCACCATCCCTTTGACAATCCCACGTTTAGTGGAGATCGGGTGGTGTGAAGTGAAATGTAAGTACCTGCCTGAATTTGTAGGTCTCCTGTAACTAATATTTGCATCCCTTTTCCGTAAAATTCTAGAAACCTTCCGTTTTTAAAAGCACGTGAACTGCCACATTATCTGGAAACGTTCTGGACAACCCACCTAAGCTGTTAAATGCAGCTAATGGTTTCGTACCAATAGTTTCTGCCGTTTGCGCCTAATTAAGATGTGATTTACCAGCAGTTTGATCATGTTATGGCTTCGATCTTGCTTCGTCGAAGGAAGAATTTGTGTCAGAGATGTTTCTTATTTAAATCTTGTTGGTCTACTTATCTGGATAGCTTAGCTTTGCAGTAACGTTTTTTCACTGACATTCCCATGTCCGGAGAATTTTGTTGAATTGTCAGTAATAAAGTGCAGATTAATTAATGGTGTTTAATTCCGCTTCTTCCACTGATTCCAAAGTGTAGTGCTGATGACGATTGAATAGAGGGTTTAAGTAAAGAAATGGGGATTATATCTTTGAAACTCAAGAAAATGCGTTGCTGAATACACCTCCATTGTTAAGATTTGTGGGTGAAGGCAATGAGTCGTGTTGACTAATGCAGATTTACTTATTGACTAAGCTATTTTATGCCTGTAAGCTCTGCAGGACTGACGTTTTGGGATGCGTGAATCATACAAAATGTTTTGGCCGGAGAATTCGCAAAATTGCCTGCAGACCAACATATAACCAGTGAAAATGAGGTATCTTTGGCATTTGTAGAAGTATGCCATTTAATTGCCTTTTAGCGGATCTGCACGTCTTAACGATGGTTTGCTAGTTTATTTCGTAATGCTTGAATTTCATTTTTCTTGAGCATCCAAAAATGCGCTGTTCAAGCTTCATGAACAAATGCATGAAAGGTTCCATTCACGTGCTGCCGTGGCATCATTCAAAGCCCCTCTGTATTAGCATGCTTAACTATTCAATCAATTCTCTATTGCGTTTCTTGATACGGATTCATGATCTGCGGTCTCGGTATTTGAAGTTCCGAGGGAAGACTGTATCGTTTTGCGAATTCACCAAAGCAGCTTTGCATCATATCAGTGCCATAAATTCTTGAGCATTGATGTCTGATGGGTACAGAATTCGTTGCGTTGTACGATACGGAGGAACCGTAGAAAACTCCCTTTGTCAATCTAAAACATTAATGAAGTGGTTAGTGAAAGGCAAAATACTCCCTATGACGATGCAGTATTCGATGTGATTTCTTATTTTAGTAACCCTTTATTAACAGGATGCTCATTTGCTTTCTTAATAATGTTTATCGTTCCCGCAGATAGTTTTTCAGCAGGTCTGTAATTTTGCAACAATAACTGCTCCAGCCGAGGGTACGATGATTATTGGCAAACGCCGTTGACATTGAACTTATGATAACGAAGCTGTCGAAGTGCTCTAGTCTTGTCGTCAGCGAATACATTTAAGAGGACTGTTGTTTTGACCCATGAGAATATGCAGTAACCCCCTTAGCTATAGCAGTGGCGTTAGGCGAAGATTTGGCAGCAACCTGTCTGACTGATTAAACAGGTGCAGGTCTGGTTGAGTTTTAGCCCATGTATCAGTTAATTAACAGTAGCCGTCTCATAACAAGGATATGTTTTGCGATACTTTCATGTTGTTTAGTGGATGTGTGACCGTGCAAATAACATTTAATAAATGGTTGGGTAATGTTGGATGGTTGCCACGGTTAAACCCGTTGTAATATATGTTGCAAAATTACAGACCTGCCACGGTTAAACCTCGGTTAAACCCGTTTCGTATTAATTACAACGGGTTTAACCGTGGCAACCATCCAACATGCCAACCGAACGCCCCGTTACCATGCACCCCATCTTCAGTGGTTCGGTAATGTGTTGACGAAAAGTGAAAGAACAGAATACAACAGCTGGCGGCAACCCAGACTTTTTGAAATGTCATATTGTACACTGAGTAGTGATTTATTTATGGTATCACAGGCTTGCTAAACCTTCCCAATGAATATTCAAATCGTTTTAACGGAGCTTTGTAAAAGAAGAAATTATGTGCAAGATCATGTAGCTGCATGCAAATCAGTCGCTTCGTATTGGTATAATTAAGCATGACATTTTGACCGCTGTACAACGTTTTGAACAATCGCTTATTAATCTTAGCATTTATTCAGCATCAACTTTCAGGAACTTTTGCGTCCTGGCCACTTTTTGTACCTTCTAATTGTTTTCTCGTGTTGTTGTATAGTTTCCCTGCTGATAAGAGGCCCATAAATCCTGAAAGGTAAGGAGACGACTGCTAACAGTAACAGCCAACTGCTAGAAGCCATGTACTGTCGTCGATAGAAAATGACGTTGTATGCACGAGGTGTTTTATACTATTCATTGAGTTTTAAAAATGTAGTGCCATTAAGTTTCTGAACTCTGAACCAGTGTTGTTAACTCTTCCCC
>CBXJ02000799.1:0-24567 GCA_000612645.2 Trichuris muris
GTGCACTTTCAACGCTTGCCACGACAGTGCAGTTGCAAAATCTAAATCCTTCTCGGCGAACAACCTACGTTGAAGTGCCTCATTTCGGATACCACAAACAAGTCGTTCGCGAAGCATCTCATCCAAATCTGAAGTTGCAAGTCGCACTCAAGCGCCGCAAGTCTGCTACGAAATCGCTGACACTTTCACCTTCCTTCTGCACTCGACCATAGAAATGGTATCGCTGAACGATCGGGTTCGGCTTCGGAGCGAAATGATTCCGTAACAGATCAGCAATGGTCGAATAAGTCAAAGAGTTGATTTTATTCGGTTGGGCCAACGCACGAAGAAGGTCATAGGTTCAGTCACACAGAGAAGTTAGCAAAACCGCGCGTCTCTGTTGTTTGATTTCCGTGATCCGCTGCGCCTCGGAGAAGAGTTCCATGCGTTCCTCGAAACAGAGCCATAATTCGGGGCGGTCAAGCGAAAAAGTTGGGCCCACCACAGCAAGAAAAGCCACAGCATTCTGCGCGTGAGAACTAGCCATCGTCGCCAATATATGTTGTAACCGATGTGGAGGATATAGGTTTATTGAACAAGAACGAGCAAGCGCGCACTAGAACGACACACGACCCAGAGAACTGTTGACCCCGAACCCAGCACGTAACACGCTGCGATTTTCAGGTTCATGATTCCGTTACGTGTCAGTCAAGGCCATACACAACAGGTTCCGGATATGTTCTTCACACAAAAAGAGGGGGGCTCCCATGGGCAGCCCGCTCTCGCTCCTTCTTGCTGAAATCTTCTTGGAACATCTCGAAGAAAAAAGCTTTCAACACGTGCGAGAACGGGCTTGCACCATCCTTTTTCAAAAGATATGTGGCCGATATATATGCAATAATCATAGCAGGCAGTGAAGAACCCTTCCTGGAACACTTAAATTTCCTCTTTCCTAGTAACATTAAACTCACCATGGAAAAAGAATGTAATAATAAATTGCCATTCTTGGACGTTGTAGTTATTAAAAAAAGATAATGCGATCAACACAACCGTGTACAGAAAACCAACTAATTCGGATCGGTTATTGCATTTTTCTTCCCACCATCCCATTGCAGTTAAACGTTGTATAGTAATCGGCATGGTAAACCGCGCACTTGACGTATGCGACCTGGCGTATCTACATTCCGAACTTAAATACATTTGCGCAACGTTAATTTCGAATGGTTATCCAAAACACTTTGTTGATTCGGATCTACTCTCCCTCGTTCCCCGTTGGGCTGTAGTATCACTAGAAGGCGCTGATGGTGTTTCTGTTGCTGGCCGCTCGTATAAAATGCTAAGCACACACTGTTCAGACCTTATCGTGATGTTGACGTACGGGAACCTGTGTAGAATGAGCGAGGATGAGTTGGTGGCGCTTTTACAAGAAAAAGGTTTCTGCACAGTGAACGAACGTGTGCGAGGGTCCACGCTATGAAGTTGTGTCCCGGACGAAGTGGGCGGGGTCCGACGTGGAGATGTCAGCCGGGCGGCTGCTGCGAAGAGGTTTCCATTGAAAGGGAACGTGGTTTGACGGTAACAAGGGACCTAGTTTGACGTGCGCTGTAATTTACTTTTAATAGGACCGCGGAGGAGAACGTCGCTGGAAACGGCGGTTCTCTTCATGTACGACTGGTGCCGCCAATTTAACACCATGAAGAGTTGCCAGCGCGAGTTCGGTACGGCGGTTTGATGTTGGCGAGTAATGGTATTGCAGACCTGTGTTTAAGGAATGTGTCTGAAATACACTGTGAAGTGGAATCAGTGGATGAGGCAGCTGGCAACGCAGGCGGCATCAGCGGACGGAGGGGGTCGGCGGAGAGGGCCTAACTGTGGAAGTAGACGAAACGTTGTTTTCCAGAAGGAAATACAACGTCGGACGTCTGCTTCCACAGCAATGGGTGTTTGGCGGCGTATGCCGCCAAACAGGAGACCTCTTCGCCGTACCCGTTCCCGACCGTTCGAGGGAAACGCTCCGGGCCCTCATCGTGAAGCACGTCCGCCCCGGCAGCACTATCATGACGGATCAGTGGAGGGCCTACTCAAGGCTCTCCACTGAGGGGTTCACCCACCTTACGGTGAACCACTCGGTGAACTTCGTGGACAGGGTGATCGGCGCCCACACCCAAAACGTGGAGTCGCTGTGGGCGCAGCTCAAGCGCTCTACGAAGCTGCGGTGCGGTCTGCACCGCAGCTTGCTCAGGTGGCACTTGGACGAAGAGGTGTAGCGCCGGAGATGTCGCGGCCGGGACCGCTTTGAGCAACTGCTCAGTGACAATGCCACCGTGTACCCGCCGTCATGATATGTGCAGTGCGTGCAGTTGTGTGCATATTGTCGTGTACAGTTTTGACGCTTAGTTCGGTTTCCCATTAAACCTTATCTTCGATATGAACATTGCAGCGCAGCGGAATGTACGAAATCGATGCCTATGGTTGTGTTGCTCTCATAAAGTGTTCGACATTGCGCAGCTCCTTGCCGGCCTGGGGGCCAACACGGCACGCAGCAGGAATGCGCAGTTACGTAATTCGACCGTCGGCATCTGCCAGCGTTCCGTCAGAAATGCCTGGTGTAGGTGCACTTGGCCTGACACCGATGCATGCTTGCAGGTGCTCCATGTCGTGAACAAATAGTGCCACTCTGTCGTGGTCGCACCCGTTGCGTCTGCGAGTGGTGACGACGGCCGCGCTAATTCGCTAAATTGCCAGCACCTTGCCGGCCTGGGAGCCGAGGGGACGCAGCACGAAAGCGCAGTTACGTAATCTGACCATCGGCATCTGCGAGCAGTCCCTCCGAAGTGTCCGGTATAGCTGCACTTGGCCAGCCACCAATGGTAGCTGGTGAACCGAGCCTTGAACAAACAGCGCTACTCTGTCGCGCTAAACCCCGATAACCACTGAGCATAGCGGAGACACGGTGCAGCAATAATACGCTTGACCTATGTGCATAAGCCTTCCTTCTTGAAAAGGACAGCAATTACGTGTGCGCGCCATTCGGTATGTCTGGGAAAACAGTGAATGGCTGAACTTTCTGCTACTCTTGCCGAGCTCGTTCACAAGTTTACCCACGCGTACCCCGGTAACGACTTGCACGTTGTGAAGATTTGGTAAGTGGTTGCTCGTATTCGGTACTATTCTCTCTTCAACATTAAGTTAGTGGAGAAGTCTTAGACTACGGGTCCTAATGCATGCTTATGGAATGGCGCAAAGCGCAGCCGTCACGAGTCCGTACGCGCGCAGGTAGTAGGCAAAGAAATGATCGGTTGTGTTTAGGTGTAGGCTTAGGTGTCGGCGAAAACGGCTGCCATCAAGAAATACGAAGCGCACGAGTAGTGGGAATGAAAATAAGCGGTTGTGTTTAGGTCTAAGCTTAGGTATGGGCGAAAACGGCAGGCACCAAGACATGGCGAGCGCGGGCGCTATGGGCCGTTTTGCGGCTAAGTCTTTTCAATTTCGCGGGTACTACGTCGTCGTCAACGTTGCCGCTACGTGCACCAGCAAAAACGCTGAGCCAATTAGCGAAATCGCACGACATTAGCGTCCCCTACAAAACCCACGGAGAACGAGGGAAAAAAGATCCGTTGATTCTATTATACAACGTAGGTTATGTTGGAAGAGTACGGTTGTGCACCCGTTGAGTTCTATCTACCGTTTCCTGTAAGAACACCGAAGCAACCTAACCAATGGCTAGTTGATTGGTTGTGTTAGTGGAAAAACAGGCAAACAGTAAACGTACGATCGCTTTTATTTTCGTAGCTTTCGGAATCGTCTGATTCCGTCGTCAGCGAGATGGTGAAAAGCTTTTCACCATCTCGCTGATGACGGAATCAGACGATTCCAAAAGCTACGAAAATAAAAGCGATCGTACGTTTACTTTCACGAGATGGTGAAAGGCTTTTCACCATCTCGCTGACGACGGAATCAGACGATTCCGAAAGCTACGAAAATAAAAGCGATCGTACGTTTACTGTTTGCCTCTTTTTCCACTAACAACCAATCAACTAGCCATTGGTTAGGTTGCTTCGGTGTTCTTACAGGAAACGGTAGATAGAACTCAACGGGTGCACAACCGTACTCTTCCAACATGATCCACCGCCCCGTACAAAAAAAACCCTGTCTTCAAAAACAACGTAGGTTACTAAAAACATCCATAAACCCACCGGTGTCCGCCTCTTTTCCTAACCCAGTGTTATACGTTCAGTACTATAACGGCTTGGGGGAGCGCCTTAAACGTTTAAACGCTTTAAACACAGGCACGTGATAGTAAGTGGACGTGGGCTGTCAGAGAGAGAAGGCAGGCATTCGTGTCATTTCTTCTCATTGCTGCAGCTGTTCTTCTCCATTTTGGAGCTACCTTCTTGCAGGATGTCGCGGACTGAAGAGATGAGTTTCGCGCAGATGTGCGCTGAGTATTTCAATGATGAAAGCGCAGCCGTCGCCTTCATGCAGGAGAAGGGGATCCTGCATCAGCAAAGGAGCTGCGTGTGCGGCAAAGAGATGGTGCTGGACCAGAACCGTGCATCTGCTCGATGGAAGTGCACGCGGAAGATCTGCCGTAAAGAGGTGCCGTTGCGTGCAGGCACATGGTTGGAAGGTAAAATTAGCGCTTCGAATGATGTGTGCTTCATTCTGCTGATCCTTAGGAACCAATCTGCCGGTGAGGAAAGCGCTGCTTTTCATTCGTGCCTGGAGCGACAAGCTCACAAGTTGTGCTTTTTGTAAAGACAACTTTGGCATGAATGGAAAAGCAGCGGTTGAATGGAAACTCACAATGAGGGAGGCAGCGGCGGAATGGATGTTCAAGAACCGCGTCATTGTGGGAGGACCAGGCCTCACGGTTGAGATTGACGACAGTTTGTTCTCGAAGAGGAAGTACAACCGGGGCCGGGTTGTTCCACAAGCATGGGTCGTCGGTGGTGCGTGCCCCGAGACGGGTGATTGTTTCCTTGCCCGGGTTACAGATCGGTCGGCCGCTACGCTGATATCCGTCATAACGGACAACGTAGCGGCTGGATCGACTGTAATCACGGATGAATGGCGGGGATACTACCGTCTGTCCAATGAGCATTATACGCACTTGCGTGTCAATCACTGGATCAACAAAGTTGATCGAGTGACTGGTGCTCATACACAGGCAGTGGAATCCCTCTGGTCCCACGCCAAGCACGGAAACAAGATCCGCCGTGGCACGCATTGGTCCATGTTGGACTCGTACTTGTGCGAGTTCACATGGCGCCGACGACTCAAGCCGGATGAGCAGCCATTCCCAAGGATCCTCGAGGCCATTGCCGAATGCTACCCACCGGCATGATGAAAGTAAGCAGGATCATATCTGCATGCATCGGAACCTATATTTAACTTTTTGTTGAGGTACAGTTGACGGCAGAAAAAAACGGCAGCCTCGTCCAGCACCTGCGAGACATGCATAAGTAAGTAAGGTGCGTTGGCCTTCTGTCACTTTGCGTGCTAGATGTTACCTGTGTTTTGGTGTAAGTTTAGGCTAGGCCGAGAACGGCGGCCCGCAGAGTTACTAACTAGAAGAGTAGCACTCATGAGACAGGTACGCACACCTTTAGTTCTGTTGCGTTTGAAACATTATGATTCTTTGCTTAGGCAAGGGCGAAACGCATTAGCCGGTAGAGCTCCTGCGTTGAAGGCCCGAATAACAGAGCTACGAACATCTCTCACACATCTGCTTGCGAAAAGTTACCTGATGCTTGTGTGGGAGCCGGGCCACGCACTTGCCCCTATAGCACGGGAATGCGCACCGCTGCAGGTGCTCAACAGCTGCCAGCAGATGTGCCGTAATACTTCGGACAAATTCATCAGATGCAGGCCATTACGCAGGGCAGGTGCCTGACGCTGCAACAGACGGGGCAATCGGATTACCCTAATCCTGCATCCATTCGTATGGTGAATGCTGTGGCGCACGCAGGTGTCCGAGGACGTAAGAGATGGGACAGCGGATTAATGCGGCGATGACCCACATCCAATGCGGGACCGGCACTGAAGGCTGCGGAGCAGTTGGCTCGTCCCTCGGTCTTACGAGTGGTTGTGCATACGATATTCTCGCTGTGTTTTACTGAACGTTGCTTGTGAATAAAACGCGTCTCGAACAGATATATCTTCGAACGGCTTGCGCTCGAGGCGAGACGCTACACTTGCTTAGGCTTAGGAATGGGCGAGAAGGATTGCCGTAAAGTTCCTGCGTTGAAGAACGGTCGAAGAATGCAGGTACGAACATCTCCGCCATTTCGCTTGCGAAACATTACTTGACTGTTGGGTAATGTCTAGACAAGGATACAAAGGTACTCGTTGAAAGCTGGAACGAGCCTCCACGAAACTGATAACAGCAAAGTAAGAATATGTTAAAGGATCGTTATCTGTCTTTTGCTTTAAGATTAGGTAAAGGTGAAAAGGGCGACCCGAAGAGCTACTGCCTACAAGAATAGCGTTTGTGAGACAGGTATTCACGCCTGTTGTCCTGTTACGTGCGAAGTCGCATGATTCTTTGTTTAGGATAAGGCAACGGCTAAGACATTGCCCGTAATGCTAATGGGTTGAAGAACGCTTCAATAATGGAGGTATGCACATGTCCCGCCCTTTTGCTTATGAAACTTTAACTGTTCTCTTAGGCTTACGCTGAAAAGGCTCTCGGCCAACATGAAGTGCGCCTTCACGAATTTCGTTGCCACATGGTTAGTATCTTTGTGCTCAAGGAAAAGTACCTGTCCTTTGGTTTAAGCTTAGGCAAAAGCGAAAACCACGGCCCACAGAGCTACTGCCTAGTACATCCCGTTTACAGCACACGTTTGCATGCCTTTGGTTCTCTTGCATGCGAAGCTCTCTGATTCTTTGCTTAGGCAAAGGCGAAGAGAACTGCCCGGTAAACGTGTTGCGTTGAAGAAGGTTGGAATAATGCAGGTAGTCACAGTACTCCCCCTTTTCCTGACGAAACTTCACCTGATTGTTGGCTTAGGCTCAGGCTTGAGCGCAAAAATTGTACGGTGAAGTTAGTGGTGAAGAACGCTCGAATAACGCAGGTACGCAAGGCTCTTGCCCTTAGCAGCTGGCGAGTCTTCACTTCATTGCTGGCCTAGGTTTAGACAAGCGTACATTGCACGCCTTCAAAGTGGAACGAGCCATTCAGGAAATCGAATGCCGTATGCTTAGTATCTGCAGAAGAACAATGACTTTTCTCATTTTGCTGTTTCAGTTCTCCATGTCGGGACTTCGGCAGTGCGGTCTCAAAAACGTGGTCACGTACGATTAGACGTCGTGCTACTGCATGGCGACTGTGGCGCCACCTATGACACCGTCCCAGAAATGACGCCATTTTTGCGATTGTGACTCCAACTATGTCGCAAAGATTCGCCGCGCGCACTGGGGCCTTTGCGATTGCAGCGCCACCTACGAATAGCGGGAATTCGAGAAAAGTACCCAATTTGCAAACATTGAAACAAAGAGAGAAAGATTATATCGCAGATAGAACAGTAATCAGCAACATATGCACACTTGCCGACAATTCAGACGCCGCGCAAGACGGCTTCACGTGGATTATAGATACCCGAAAGAGCATTGGAAAGCGAGATGCAGCTTACCTTTGGTTCAACCACCCCGTCTTCGCAGAAAGTCTCCGCTTCCGAATCGAAGACGTCGAACTTTGCATCTCTGTTTGCAGTGACACTAAAGTACAGGCCCTGGCAATCGCTCATCTTCGCCATCGCCATCGAATCGTCATCTGAGAAAAGCAACATCAGCCGATTCCTCAATCATCGAACAGGCGCACCTCTGGTTTCAAACTTCGCCCTTTTGTAGGAATCTTCGGTAAGAACGCTGCAATCAGACGAGCGATCGGGTGACTTGTCTCTCATGACCTCTTCTACTCGTGACGCTTGCCAAATACCGGCAGACCGTAATTCGATAGTAAAAGGATTTTCAGGGACATATAAATGGACTGCAAGTATTTGACAGAAAGGCTGCGTATAGTGCATAAAACACGTCCCAGCTGGCTGTAATTAACATAATCGTAATTGAAAGCGGATGGCAGTATCGATAATACCTATCTTACATTTAATTGCTCCGTACTACTTACTGTTCAGCAAGAAAACCAATTCCAATTAGCCATTTTGTTGATAATTGCTAGTATTTCAACCTGTCTCCTACAATCCACGGGAGTTGCTTATCTTCGGCAATAGAATACACTTCGATTACGTATGACACTGTACCTGTGCATCAATTATTAGTGCAACACAGGCAAACGGCCGTTTTGTGCAACTGTACACCGAAAATTCGATTAACCGGGCAGTTAGCCACACGGTTGTGTGGCTTTGGTACAGAAAATGCCGCAACAACGGTTCGTCGATCGTTAGAAAAGATTAAAAAATGTGCATCGCAACAATGCCTGGGTGGCGACCGTCTATGATGCAATGACGAGATGTGTACACGCATTATGCACATCGCTGTGCAATTGTGTAACGAATTTATCAGTGCAAATTTCCCATAAGCGTCCAAGGGGAAGTTCAAATTCCATTGAATGGAGGAGACTCAAGCTCGCCTTGACGTACGTTCGCAGGTACTGCAACATTTTTGTAGAACAGCCGATTATGTGGTATTTAAATAGCCGACTGTTATGCCTTGTACCTGCTGTTACGTCGGAAGCTGCGCGAGTCCAAAGGTGGAACAGAACACGCTCGTGATATGACCGTTTACTCCTCGCTACGCAACCCGATGGATACAGACTGCTACGGTAGCTCGCTATGGGTAGGAATTATGCTCGAGAATACCCACGTGTACTGCACCGACCGTTTTGCAGTTTGAAGCATACGCTGCTTTTTGGCACTTTTTACTTCTTGATTAGTACTCCAATAAAGTCGGTTCTGACAGATGTTCTCACGACTCTTCGTTCCATTAGATCAGCAGCTCGATCTATTCACAAATTTCTAATTATCTACATTGACATACTGTCATATATAAATAACGTGTTGTTGTGCTATTACATACGTGTCTTTGGGTATCGCCATCCCTTCAGATGGCTGTCAGTTGATGGAACTGCGCGTTAAATAAGAAGTAAAAATTGACAACGCATTGTTGAAAATTCATTGCGATCGAAATTTCTCACTTTTACTACTCATACATGTTCGTTTTCATTTCTGATTGTCCTGTCCTGCAGCCGCCTCCAGCAGGACCTACAGTCGGATCAACCAATCGTCAATGCATGGGAGGACGTAAATCCAATAGTGGAAATGAGACACCCTTTAGTCAAGTGCTTTCGCCCGCTACGTCCGCAAGATTAACCGTATCCGACATTCGGAGGAGTGCAGCCGCCGCGCAGTTCCCCATCGCGTTTTCGTATTCCACGAAGATAGCACATTTGCACAACATCAGTGTACGCTCGATATGAGCTCTGAGGAAAAGTTATTTATTACTGCAAGATACAACGTTGGTCATCCAAATGACGGATAACGAAACTCGTAAAATAAAACTATCAACATATCGTAGTGAACAGCGCTCCAATCAAAGCTTGGAACAAACGGATTACTGAAGCGTTCGTTCGTCCGTAGGGTTCCAGATAGAACAGATAAAAATACGTGTGACAAAAAGCTGCAAACGAGACTCAAACTTCTAGTCAAGTGAGCACATGAAAGCGCACCGACCCAGTACAGACAATGGTGCCCAAGCAAGCCGGTTGGCCTCCCTTGGAATGAGTGTCGTCACTGCCTCGCGTCAAGCACTCATCGCGGGACAATGTGCGTTCAGCATGCGGACGACCCGCCGGGAGGAGCCAAGTTCACTAGCAATGTTCCGCGCGATGACATGCCTTCATATCGTCAAGCAGTCTTTCATGTGCACGTATTTCCAAGGTTGCGTTCCCGCGGCCCAAAGTGCTCCGAGTTGCTGGCCGATTCTGAGGTATCAGCTGACACTATATCGTAGATAATGGTACCGTTATTAACCATTGTTTCTGCTGCATCGTCGGCAACAAACTGTCCAGTGGGAAACTGATCCTTGTTAATCAGTTTCCCAACGAAGCCTTTTCAATAGCTTTGCTCTGCAGTCTGCCAAGATACAATATCTTTATCAAAATGACTGAAGCGTAGTTTGGCAGCTTCCTCTTCAGGGACGGATATCATATGGACAAAAGGTTCACGTCCACTGGTGCGCTTTCAACTTCACTCACTACAAGTGTGCCAATCAGCTAGAATTCATAATGTGAACAGAAGCTGAACTGCCCGACAAGGGCATATCGTGAGTTGTTTGCAGTGCAACCTAAGGAATACGAACCATGGGCTCGGACTGCGGTTTAACCATATCTTTGAATCGCATTCACCTCAGTCGGCCAGCAACAGGTGTCTGCATATCGTCGAACCGCGCAGACTTATGCATATCGTCCTCTCCCCTGGTCATATCGTCGAATGAGGTACTCAGCGGCATATCGTCATTTGGCCACCGAAGATATGTCCATAAGCATTTGTGGACCATTAGCACAAGACATATTGTCGACCCATTATGAATGAGGTACTCGGCGGCATATCGTTAATTGGCTGCCAAAGATTATGTCCGCACGCATTTTTGGACCATTCGCGCGAGATATATAGTCGAACAGACCCATTTTGGTTGTCTGCAGCTTTCTTTAAAGAAGCTACCACAGACAGGTGGCCACAATCTTCAGCAAGTTTTGCATATGAGCGCAGGACATTTCATCAAATGACAACGGGGAAGTCATATGGGTGCGTGCATTCCGTGGCTGAAGCCCAACGTTGGCTTGCAATTTCCGCAAAGAAAAAGGCAAAGTCGCTTCCGACTATCTACAAAAGAGGTCTCATAAATGTTGATGCATTATTAGTTGCGGTTTGAAAGTGGTTTTGCTAAGAACTATTAATGCTGGCATCGTTTTAAACGTTCACTAAGTGGGTTGCTAACCATCTGACATTGATTAAGACTACAAAGCCCAGTCAATTATTCGGAATGCAATACAGACAAGCAGCATGGGATAGAGTTTACAAGAACAGAAAGAAAACTAAAAATACATCCGCGTCAAAATGAACAGTTCTCAGAATCAAATTAACAACAATATATGGAAAGTTGCTGCACGGACAAAGTTGTAAAAGCAGCCTATTCCGTAATTCATGTGGACACAGTGGAAACAGATGCCCCCTATTGAGTACTACTGTAAAAAATAAAGCAACGATACAGAGTAATTGGAAAACACCAACAGTTAAAAACTAAGGAAACGTTTGTAGTCGCTAGGCAAAGCAAACACGAAACTTTAAAAAGGTACATTGACAAAGACGTACTACATCGAACGGTTGTCAACCATTTATTCGGATAATTGGAGAATTCTGAAAGTGCTACGCAACAACGATGCCAACAAGTGCGCAACTGGCACCCGGACTGCCCGCTACAGCACTGCACGAAGAACGGCATTTTGCATACTGCAGGATACATGCTCGTTCTTATCGGTATCCAACATAACGGAACGTCAGATACACAACACCTGCATTTGCGTAGCTGACGTTTCCAGACATAATAATATGTCCGACGAAATTAAAAACAACAGTCACTGCTGGAACCTGGACAATGTCTCGCTTTAACATTAACTAATCACCGCTGTCTACTAACAACTAAAATCCTTGATGCTGAATCAGCATTTGGATTGTACTTAGCAATCTTATGAAAACGAGCTTGAACGTTTTCAGGGTTGAACTGCAAGCTAGGATTGCAAACAATTATATGCAACCAATTAATCAGACGTACTTGCCTCGGCGGAAGATAAATGCAGGCCGTTACGACGGTGAGCGCATCGCACAGTCACACTGATGCGTCGTCCAACGGTTTACTGATCATCAACAGCTTTAAACTCGGTTAAAGATGGTCAGGATCGAAACTACTATTTTAAACTCCATTTTGATCACATTTGTAATTGCTCAAGATTAGCTCCTCACCTTCCCTTGATACTAGCTATATGCCCAATACGTTGTCACAAGACAAGTTCGGGGTTACCAAACATATGCGGACGCAAATGCGGACATTTGACTGTACGGCGCTGAAGACAGAAAGATGCCTCGCTACTACCGCAAAGTTTTGAATAGAACAGACGCAAATCTTGCAAATGAAGTTCTCATTTATGACTAATCACTTGGGAGATGTCAGCAGCACCAAATTTAAAATATCCACTTTGGCACTTGTTTCAAATTTCCCCCCCCCCTCCCCCGTAGCCGGCGACACTATCGTTAGGCTGAGCATGATTGGTTGTCGCCCTGTTCCGAATGGTGACGATAGCGTCTGAGGAAATGGCGTCATGTTTCTTTTCGTAAGGTAGCTGATAGGCTGGTGGTGCTCGCAACTGAATGGTTGGTGCGGTTGCGTTCGCTATGGTTATATTTCTACAACGTAGAGGTGGTGATCGCTCCTTTGGTATGAATCCTAACGTCTAGCAGTGCAAAAATTGGGGAACTCAGCATGGGGCTATCGCGAAAGTGGTCAAGACGGGTCCCTCAGCTGGAAAAGTTCAGCCGAGGCACATCTCCGCTGTTCAACCTGAACCGCATCTATTCCAACATAAGCAATAGATATATTCAGCGCTGTTTTCCAACGCTGCGATTAGTACGATATGTTGAGAATAAGAGAGGCTGTATCCCTGTGTGAATATCACCAATACAAAGCAAATGCTTCTTCGAAGAAACCGTTTACTTGTATTGGCAACCAGAAATTTGCAGCGGTGCTTTCGAAACGTACTGGTTTCGTCTTCAGCGCGAAATGGTGGTTACCGCTCGTTATGAGGGTTAACTTCAGTTGACCCTCATAACATTTGGTATGCCGAATCAGATTCGACCAAATATCACCAACTGCGACCCCTCGATCTCTGTTCAAACAATCATTGTGCTGGATGAACAGTATTTCCTTAACTTTTCTGCGGCCTTTGTGGATTTCATTACATAAGTTCACCACCAGGACGTCATGCTTGCGTACGGAGATGTGCTCAACGACGGCTGACGTCCTCAGCAAGTTCTTCATGATGATATCTATCTTGTAGAGGTCTGCCTGTTTCACCGACATAAATCGCTGAACGCTGACCTTTCAGTATGTTCAACGCCCTGTTAGACATCTTATATTGTCTATCCAATTGACAATTTCGAACGGATGAACGTCGTCGTTGCGAAATATTCCTGTAGCATTTGTAAATGCTGTCAGCAAAGATCCGCTTATGCATTTACTGCCCTCGAATCGCGGCGTTAACACTTCAGCGCGTATATGTCGCCTCTTTCTCATTTATCGGTTTGCTGATGTTCAACTTTGTGAATGACGGGTGATATCGTCGATTTTTGCCGATGGCTTTCCGAAGTGGAAACGATGTGTCAGAGAGAAGAGGTTTTTCTCGCAAGGGTTCTGTATTCTATTTTCTGCAACAAGTGGTGCTGACTGGACGTGGGATGTCAGAGAGAATGCTGTCATTGGTGCCGTTTCTTCTCGTTCCTGCTGCTAGTCGTCTTGGTTTTATGTTCCTCATGGTTGCCTAACTTTTTTACTTCGTGCGGTTACCACGGGCAGGTGGTTGTAAGGGGACGTGGGCAGTCGGAGAGAGAGAGAGAGAGAAGGTTGTGATAGGGGCCGTTCGTTCTTGTTCCTGCTGCTAGTCATCTTGGTTTTATGTTCCTCATGGTTGCCTAACTTTTTTACTTCGTGCGGTTACCACGGGCAGGTGGTTGTAAGTGGACGTGGGCTGTCAGAGACAGAGAGAAAGATTGTGAGAGGGGCCGTTCGTTCTTGTTCCTGCTGCTAGTCATCTTGGTTTTATGTTCCTCATGGTTTCCTAACTTTTTTACTTCGTGCGGTTACCACGGGCAGGTGGTTGTAAGTGGACGTGGGCTGTCAGAGACAGAGAGAAAGATTGTGAGAGGAAGCTAAGACCCGAACAGAACATTGAGTTTCACGTTAACCTCGCTTCAAGCAACACAACTGTAGGAATCGTTTTGTGCCCTTACCTAAGCTTAGGCCTTAATATAAGGGTTGTGTTTGCCTTACAGAATATGACAGCAACACAACCATAGGCATCGTTTTCTGCCCTTACCTAAGCCTAAACCATAAAATAAAAACCATGTTTCCCGTTTACATTACAGAACCATAGGCATCGTTTTCCGTCCATCCCCACTACCAGTTCTATTTTCTCAGCGTCGTATGGCCATTTACATCCGATTCAGAATTAAAGCAACTATTTGTGTGAAGATGCTCCCTGTACAGCGCATTGTGTAAAATGCATTCACCGCGATAGCAGCGAAGAACTCGTATGGCTATGCAGTGGTTACGTTACGCGTTACGTTAAATTGAAGTACACTAGAACCTCGATTATCCGGAGTTCGATTATCCGGACTTTCGATTATCCGGACTCGCCGAGGAGAACAATAGACTTACAGAATGAATAAATGGTGTCCAAGTTGTAAGCCGTCACGGTTTGAAGTGACTTTTTTCTCTTTCTAACATGCCACTTTCTGGCTGTTGTCGTTCTTTGAAAGTCGGTTAACCCTTACAGAAGCAAAATGTTCTAGTAGCATAAGATTACCTGGCATGCAAGCAAATTGCATGTCATTAACTCTTTGTACGTGAACATCGTTAGTGTGATGGTAAGTGAACTGCGGCGTGACGAGTGTTAATTTCCCTCAGGACTTTTGCATTCATTCGGAAACGCGGGTGAAGTAGTCGAGCCACTGCTTCATTTTGCTTTATTTTAATAGTGTTCTTTTAATCCTTTGTGATTGTCCGTTTAATCCTCTTGGGTTGCTCAGTGTTGGGTTATTCTACCTTCCTTCTTCCACAATGTCGTCCAAAAGGAAGCGAGTTGTGCTCACGTTAAAAGAGAAATCAGAGATAGTGGAAGCGCTGGATAGAGGAGAAACGTACCGTTCATTATGTGACAAGTACGGCATCGGCAAGGCTACTATCTATGACATTAAAAAGAAAGGAGAAATAATTCGGGCCTATTCAAGAAAGGTGAACGAAGAGGTTGGCACCTCCACGCGTAAGGTTATGAAACCGTCGAAGCTGGAAGAAGTCGAACAAGCGCTTTACGTCTGGTTCGTGCAAAATCGCTCAGCTGGGAATCCTGTTTCTGGTCCCCTGTTGTGCGAAAAAGCGCTCTGGTTTGCTGCTGCGCTAAATGCTGACCCTAGCTTTATGGCTAGCCAGGGCTGGCTCCACAAGTTCAAAAAGCGCCACGGCATTCGAGCGCACGAACTTCAGGGCGAACAGTTGTCTGCAGACGAGCCTTCCGCTAATAACTTCAAGGAAGAATTAGCAGCGTTTTTGAAAGAAGGAGACTATGACGAGGATTTCGTCTATAACGCAGATGAAACTGGCCTTAACTGGAAGGCACTTCCCAGCAGGTCCCTCATTGCACGTAGTGAAGAACGCGCATCAGGCCCAAAGAGAAGGAAAGAACGAGTAACTGTGATGGTATGCTCGAATGCTTCAGGTACCAACCGTATACCGCTGTACTTAATTGGGAGAGCAAAAAATCCAAGAAGTTTCAAGAACATGAAGAAGCCACCAGTCGAATACGGATATCAAAGAAAGGCATGGATGAATGTTCAACTTTTCAAAGATTGGTTCATAAAAATCTTTATTACTGAGGTAATGCTGTTAAGGAAAACGGGAAGCACATTATCAGAAATAACATTTTCAGGTAAAAAAGTATCAAGCCTTGATTGGTAAAACTGGAAAGGTGCTGCTGCTCATAGACAACGCGCCTGCTCATCCTTCAGCAGAGTATTTGAACATGGTTGACGAACATGTGACGGTGAAATTTCTTCCACCAAACGTTACGGCACTAATTCAGCCAATGGATCAAGGAGTAATTGGAACTTGGAAGCGACACTACAGGAAACAACTTCTTCGGCAACTTTTGCTGACAGAGGATAACACGGTGCAGACTGTGATGAACTTTTACAAGAAGATGAACTTGCGGGATTGCTGTTACATGGCAGCGCAAAGCTGGAGTTCTCTAACGCAGAGTACGTTAAGAAATTCTTGGAATAGAATTCTTGTTGAGCGTAGGCCCTCTGTCGGCCTGGACGCTAATGAAGCAGACCAGGTGATGGAAGAGATTATTCATTCCTTGGCAATGACTTCCGTATGTGATGAATGCGATAAGCCTGACGTTGAAAGGTAGCAGTTATTGCCTTTATTTTTTTTATTAATAAAGGTTTATTGACAGATGGATGGCATGCGATTCTGAGGATCAAGGCCAACAAATGATGAATGTGCAAGAAATTATCGAATTCGTTTCGAACCAAGCGGCTGATACGGACGAAGCAGAAGAAGATGGAAACGAAATGGACGAATTGGTAGACTTGAAGCACGAACGGGGACTTCCTTCAAACAGTGAGGCATTTCATCATCTAGAAGAGGGCCTAAGATGGTTTGAAACCCAAGCCGAAAGTGATCCGCAGCGCCTTCTGTGCTTAAAGAGTATCCGTGATCTTGCAGCTACGAAGCGCAGAACAGTTTTCAAGCAAACGCCGATAACTAAATTTTTCACGAATGCTTGACTTTTTAGTGTATTCGTACCGTTCAGGCGGTGCACGTACGAAGCATGCGCATCCTTGACTTGAATAAATGATGCATGAAATGCGCACAGGCGAAGGAAAAGCAGTAAAGTAAACAAACTTTCGATTATCCGGACTTTCCCGTATCCGGACTACCCCCTGCATCAATTAGTCCGGATAATCGAAGTTCTAGTGTATTTCATTTTCCGCGAAGCTTTCGGGTCCGACCTTGTCCCGTCGTCAGCGCTTTGTGGAATGATTCCACAAAGCGCTGACGACGGGACAAGGTCGGACCCGAAAGCTTCGCGGAAAATAAAATATTTCTTCAACGGGTAATTGCCGTAATTGGACACAGTGATAACTGTTGAAAAAAGATGAAATGATACGTGTAACATGCAGATTCAACATTACTTGAATGCATTAGGAATGGATAGAAAAAGTCAGCCGTTTGGGTGAGCAGGCACAAGTGGCCGACAGTGGCTAGAAATAGCTGAATGTTTGGGTGAACAGGCACAAACGGCCAGACGGTGTATATGAAAAAGCTGTGGGTCTACAGCAAAGCAGGTGCACGTGGCACGACAGTGGGTTCTCGATCGGACGGGGGATTATTGTTGCGAGACGTACGTGAAATAAACTGTTGGTCTATCTGGATCCGAGTGTTAGTCGACGGTTAAATCCGTTCAGACACGGTATCATTATTCAGTCTGCTTTGTTCGGCAAAACTTTCAAAACGTACGTGTTCCGTCATCAGCGCAATTCTGAAGTGGAAAGGAATGGTTGTAGGACAGACAGCTGTTTTCTGACCACTCAAATTCGGTGATAAATAAAGTTGTCGATGTGTAAGAACGTTCAGATGATGCTTGTAAAGCGTAAGAAATGAGCAATTAACAAAAAATTAGAAGTTTAGGAAGGGGTACTGCAGCTGCCAGACCGACTAAGAATATTCGCTGCCGAAATGTGAATGTCACCTCAGTTTGACGCAGTGAGCGTAACCATATATTGAAGCCGGTCTGGTATGCTCTCACGGCTTCGAATACGGCTCATGGCATGAATATATGGAGGACAGTTAGTATAGCCGCTTGAGGAATGTTGCGAGACTGAATGAAACGAACCTTAATTGAAGTTCGAAATAAGTATGCCCACCTCACCTAACTGCACCGTACCTAACCATTAGCGCACCTTACGCTGACTCCAGCGGTGGACCCGGCCCTTTTCCGCTAGACACCGGCGCCTGTAGCACATGGGATGCAACCACCTCGTGCGGGACCGGCTCCCTGCACCCGAACGTCAATCGTCCGTCAATGACGTCGATGCAGCGTGTGGTCCTCCCTGCTTCCCCGGCACAGTAATGGAACCCTGCCGTCATCTGACAATTGCCTGGCAAAACCGTGAATACGTCCACGACTTCCGATAGAGCAATCTTGTCGCCAATGACTCCACTGCTCACCGAACAACGGCGGCAGCGAATTTCCAATGTCAACGTTCATCGCTTTGTCATAGTTGATATGTTAATTAATGGTCTCGTTATTTCTTATCGTCTAAATCGATCGTTTGAGGATAAGCATTCGCTCCTTATACGCTTCCGAAGATTCAAACAGTTCAAATAGTACAGCGATACCTGTACCAGGACATGAGATGCAGGAAGTTGTGGGCTCACGAAAACTCTTCTAACTTGACGTAGACCTTGCAGCGCGTTGCCTTTCAGACTACGCTAACCCTTCAGGTTAAGCTACCTTCTCCTACTTTTACATAACAAATCAACGTAAACATGCGGCTTATGTGCCCGTGCAGTGAAGTGCATTTGACGATGGCGCCTTAACATGAAGAAACACGGCATACAAATGTAGAAATGAATCAAGTCTGCATAATTTCTGCATGGGGACCACGGCAGAACATATCGCCCATAATATGTCAGCCATTTACGAGGCTTCCTTTCAGTGTCCAGGCATTGCTACAGCCGGCAAGGCTGTGTTGCGAATCGACGGATCTCTGCTGCCTGTTGCGAAACGATACTAACGCCATCCCTCCCTCCTGCTATTTCCTACGTTCAAAACAGGTCTAAAATGGACTAAAAAGGTTTAAATTGAGCGCACGGAGGTTACGTTATTTAAGCTGATGATGTCATGATGTAAGATGACAGCTCCTGCATTTTCTTACCTTCATCGATGACTACAGCAATATTGTGGGGCAGCAACTGAACCTGACCCAGTGTAGCTATACATATCAGATGTGATTAATAAGTAAGGTACACTTGTATTACACATGGAGGAAGCAACACTAACACTTCGCACATCCATGCATATGTATCAAACATGGGTCGTTACGAGAAGGCAACTGCAGAATTACTGTAAAGTGAAAAAGCACTTACAAGTCCAGGAATCTTTGCACGCCGCCCGGCGGTGCTAGTCTCACCAAGTAATTCTTCGGACATTGATTCCTGCAAAGCATCGAAATTAAATGCGTTTTACAATGGATACCAGCGCGACGCGTGCTCCAACGCTACGACGGAGGGTCAACAACCGACACCAAACCTACCCAACGCAGTACGTATCATGTAACAGTAAAATATTGACTAAACATTTACTTCGCCGTGTAGCTCAGTCTAAACACGCCAGAACTACACGAAACGTACAAACGTTCTGAAAAGTTCGACATCACCATCGCAAACAGAACAGCACACTTCTACAGTACCCTTGTGGTGAATGCAGGATTCATTTCGGTAGGTCATGTTTAGCATCGATTTCAGCGCTAAAAAATAGAACCGCACGAAAGACCAAGCAAGGAACCGAAGTGGGAGACAAAAAAGAGGCAAGCGTTTTGTTGGGCCTAAGCAGAAAACGATACCTATGGTTGTGTTGGTTTCATAATCTAAAAGATAGATATGATCCTGATTTTATGGTTTAGGCTTAGGTAGACGGAGCACGGCAATTCGCCGCGGAACACTTTCGCCGCAGAACACTTTCGCCGCAGAACACTTTCGCCGCCGAACACTTTCGCCGCCGAACACGTTCGCCGCCGAACACTTTCGCCGCCGAACATTTTCGCCGCTGACAACTTTCGCCGGCGAATACTAACGATTTGGAGCGGCACGATTTGGTGTAGCAAGATTTGGTGCCGCTTGATTGCCACAGAAAAGACAGTAGCTCATGGTTGGTTTTAAAGAAGGAAGATTTTCCAATTTAAAATACATCCTCAAAGGTTTTGAAGTGGATTTTTGGGGACTTGTCACGACATTCACAGATTCATTAGGTACACGCTGATGACGAGAACATGAGCAGTTCTCGAAAGCTCCGTGTTTGGCGATTAGTGTGATTTCTCACGGGTTGTTGTAGGTTCACAGTGAGTTCGATCTGCAGCCAACGTATATGCGCGATCAAAATCTCACGTCTTCAAGGAACACTTTATTCGTAAGATGCGACAAACAGAAGATCTCAAGACACTAACACTCGGTAAGCGCTCCTCTATATCCAGGCGGCCCTCGTTGTCCGCGGTCTCGTTATCGGCGGTTTCTATACAACGCGATTTGTCCGGCGTGAAATAGTGACGTCACCTTTTCACAAAAATACGCACAGCTTGCCAGCATTATATTTGCACTAGTGTTGTTGCATGCCTGTATAGCAGCGTGATCATCTGCGCGGGCGCGAAAGACTTTTTCTGCCCACAACGCTCTCTAAACCGTGCATAATGCTAATGAGGCGTTGTCATTTTTCTGATTGCTCGTTATTGCTTCGTGCGCGTTGTCGATCCCGCCCGCTGTGCGCAAATATCCACCCATGGAATGTGGCATAATGGTTACACGAGGAGTAACGCTACAACATTCATTCGATGAAGCGAAGAAAAGGGAGAGACAGCTCCCTATAACAATGTTTTTAAATAAAGATCCGGCACCTGCGGAGCCTAACATTTTAACGCGAGAAGTTTCGCTACCAACAAGTTCAAGAAACCATAGGACTGGCCGGTCTCCAGGGGATATGCGCCCACCTACAGCAAGTGGGCAAATTGTCTGATTCCTGATGCGCCAAACGTTTCTGCCGTAGACGTTTTGTTCTATGTGATGTTCAGTATTTCTGCTTAAGTGTGCCTATGCATTTTATATTTCTCCTGCTCTGTATCCATTCCGCACACCAGTACATCGCTTAGCTTATTAAGGCAAAGCGATTCCCAGGTGTTTAAAGAAAGAGCATCTTACTTTCGTCCTTTCTTGTATCTAATGGCCTGGACTCTGATGACTGGCCCCATTGGACAAGCGCAGTCTCATTCATGCCATTATCTCGTAGCTAGATTTCGTAGTACCAAGATTGGAAGGATCACTAGGTATGATAACCGATCGGGAAGGAATTCAAGGGTGCAGAACGAAATATGCGCCTGGAATACATGCTATTTGGCCTATTCATAGGGTATCTTATACAACGCGGAATTCGTTATCCGCGGTAAAACGCTTAAAATTTGGGACGAATTAACCGCGAATAACGAGGGCCACCTGTATAGGAAGGGTTGACCTCTACGGGTGGTCATAGAACTACTAAGAATGATGATCATGGATAAAGGTCGCATTCTGGTGAGTACTTCATGCTGTGCCTTAGTATGCGACCTTAGGGAGGTTACGTCCCCAATGAGGTCATGCGGCAGGTCATACCAGGTTCGCTTTAAGTGATGCCACGCGTCCTCATGTTGTGATCTGCGGGGGGCTTGGACCACTAAGAGTCACAACGTAAACACAGTTGTTTAAGCCGTGTTTCTTCAAATAAAGAAAGGACAGTAGGAATAAATTGATGTTTTGCTCCATGTTTCCTCATTGCACCGCGTGCAATTTCCGGGGCTTCGCTCCAAGTTACAGCCCGCGCCATCGCATGATTTGATCTTATCTTCTCACCTATTCTCCCCCCGGGATAATCGAGCAGGCGCCGAATGTTATCAGTGCTTTGAGACGGTGTTGCCTCTCGCGAACGAACGATGCTCCAACGGCGGCCTGATCAAAGGACCGTTCGCTTTCCTTTCAAAGACATGCACGCACGCCTGAGGACATGAAGTGACAGCATCCGCCACGTGCACTGAAAAGCTAATTAACAGCACCCGTTAATCAATTACGATTTGACCGCGAGCGTTTGCCCGTCGTTATGAATAAATTCCGATTTGGACAGTTTTCGATTTTCGTTTTCGTTTACGTGTTGCACGACATTCTTTCTGTACGCCCTTTCTCCGTAGTAAAGGATTGACACACGGTTAGCCCGACGACAGTTGCAACAGACGGTTTTGCTGCGTTGCTGGTCTACTCGGGCGCATTACGTCATCTCGACTAAACAGGACGTGGGAACAACGGTTGATCAGAAGAAATTATGAATACATTGGACTACAGAGAAATAGGGTACAGCAATTGTGTTGAAAGTTTGATGTGGCTGTCTCAACAACTTCAAATATACCTCGCAAAGACAGAAGCGTAATCATAAAATTAAAAATGTGCTACACGGGGCATTGCAAAGCACGTCAATTTGACCGCGACCACGGAATGACAGCTCACCAGGTCAGTTGTCATTCCAGTTGCATCCCTCACCGGGTGGTCAACTGGTGATGGATGATGCTGTCAAAGGCTGGAACAGATAAATACGCGGCGATGAACCTACGCGATTCATTCTGATAGATCTCCTGTTACGAATTCATGGAACAACACGCACATCCGACGTATACCCTTCCGATGTTCGTCTTCGCTCAACCGTTGCTGACCGTCCCGGTGATGCCGACTGTCCCGGCGATGTCCACTTTCCCGGCGATGCCGACTTTCTCGGCGATGCCAACTGTTCCGGTGATACCGACTTTCCCGGCAGTGCCGACCATCCCGGCGATGCCGACTTTCCCGGCGATGTCGATTTTCCCGGCGATGTCGACCATCCCGGCGATGCCGACTTTCCCGGCGATGTCGACCATCCCGGCGATGCCGACCGTCCCGGCGATGCCGACCGTCCCAGCGATGCCGACTGCCTCACCGGTGTTCAGCACCTCGCCGATGCCGACCGCTCCGCCGATGCCAGCCGCCCTACCGATGCCGACCGCCCCTCCGATGCCGACCGCTCCATCGATGCCAACCGCTCCATCGATGCCAACCGCTCCGCCGATGCCGACCGTCCCGGCGGTGCCGATGCCCACGACCCTCTCTAAGAGAAACAGAGAAAAGTTCACACATGAGGGACATTCATATTATTTCGATAGATTCGACGCGACGGTCACGAAAAAGTTTTGGCGGTGCGATAAGCGGGATTCGGACGGATGCACAGCGAGGATCCACACGGATGCCGCCACCGGACAAGTCGTTAAAATGGTCAACGTCCATTGCCACGGCTCCGACCCTGGCGAAGTGGATGCCAATGCCGTCATGACGGCAATAAAGAGGAGGGCCGAAGAGACCGTTGAAACGCCCGCCGCCATCATGAATGACGCTTTCCAGGGCGTTTCAACGGCTGTCCTGGGCCAATTGCCGTCGATGCCGAATATTCGGAGGACAATCCAGCGAAGACGAGCCGCCATAGAAGCGCCTCCATCCCTGCCGGTAGACCGTGCTTCGTTCATCAAAGCAGAAGCGTACAAGACCTACGGCGAAGAACGATTCCTGCTTTACGACTCTGGTTTGGGAGATGAAGATCGTATCTTGATCTTCGGGCGGCAGTCACAAGGTGCTAACAGCATGCACATGACGACCCTGTACGCCGACGGCACGTTCAGCATTGTGCCTAACATCTTTGAGCAGCTGTACGTGCTGTTGGCGGACAGGGGCGGCTTCGTGCTCCCTGTGCTGTACGCCCTGCTCCCAAACAAGCAGGAATCGTCGTACAGCCGAATGTTCGGAGCTATAAGGGATATGTGGCCACAGCTGGCTCCGGAGTCCATCACGATGGACTTCGAGAGGGCGGCAATGAACGCCGCTGTGGCCACATTCCCTTCCGCCCGGATATTCGGCTGTTTCTTCCACCTGGTGAGAAACCTGCTGAAGCACTTGAGCGACGCAGGTCTTCTCACCAGGTATCGTAGAGTCAGGATTTGCATTATCCGCTCGGATGATCGCCTCCCTAGCGTTTGTCCCTACAACTGACCTGGACGCGGCTATTGAAGTCTTGGAAACAGAGCTCCCACGTGAGCTTCTGCCGACCTTATACTGGTTCGAGCAGAACTACGTGGGGGCCTGGAACCGCTTCAATAGTCGTCGGAGGCCTCGATTCAATCCAAGCATATGGTCCACCTACGAAAGGACATTGGCAGGCATCGACCGGACTAACAACTTCGCTGAGGCCGCGCATCGCAGAATTCGGTCGGAATTCGGGGTGGACCATCCAACGCTTTGGAGGTTTATAGACGGTCTCCGTAAAGTCCAGGCCGGTCGTGACAAAGCGTACGAACAGTTTGTCAGGGGAGAAGCGCCACCGCATAAGCGATTACGATACGAGAGGGCGGACAACAACATCTTGAGACTTGTACAAACATATGATAAGCGAAGCCTAGTCGAATATCTCCGGGGGATTGCTCATAACTTCAGGATGGAGGAGTGAGGTTAATGCATAAGTTGATTGGCTCAGTTTCGTTCCCAACTTCGAAAATTTCAGAAGCACACGTTCATCGTCGCTGCTTCCACTCATCCATCCGGAGAATTCAGGCCGTTTTCAGAGGTAAGAAATCAAAGCGTGTACTCGATAAACTAAGTACTCCCTTTCAGGACCGCCGGGCGCTAAACCGAATAAAATAGGCGAAACGAGGACGCATAAACATCGCGTGGAACGAGTCCACCCCGAATTCCGACCGAATTCTGCGATGCGCGGCCTCAGCGAAGTTGTTAGTCCGGTCGATGCCCATCAGCGGCCAACCGTAGGTCGACTGCGGCGTTGACCGAGGCGCAGGCATCCTCAGACCAGGTATGCAACGAGAGGATGCGTATCCAATATTCTATGACTTTCATTTCAGGGTACGGACGGCTCTCGTAGGTCGACTGCGGCGTTGACCGAGGCGCAGGCATCCTCCGACCAGGTAT
>CBXJ02000800.1:0-57284 GCA_000612645.2 Trichuris muris
GCTGGCAACATCAGCTATCAGGTACTATCCTTGTACCCGTCCAGCGTCCGTCGCCTGCCCATTCAGTCCTGCAGAGAGCGAGCCTCCAAATTATCCATCCAAAGAACAATATTACGTCCGTCCTTTTCACTTTACTGTTTTGAAGTGAATAAAACGTATCGAACGGGGAAAAGTCCGTGTAAGAAGAAAATTCCACAATTCACCTTACTTTCATATTTGCGGTTCTTTGCGTTTCTCACATTTGTTCTTGCGTAAAATAGAGAAGATCCCGCATTTACATCAAAGAACGCTATATATGCCGTTTTTAGCGTTTCCCGCCGAGCTCAAGCCGAAAGAGCAGGAAAACCGGTGCAGGAACATTATATTTCCTAGTTTTACCATTTTTTACCGCTTCTGCTTCGGAAAATAGAAGAGCTAACGTATCCAAGAACTTCGTACCCGCGCATTCTAGCGTTTACGGCGTTTGTGGGGCCCATAAAACAAATGGTCGCTTATTTGCACTGAAAAGCTCAAAGTTGCCGTTTTAGCTTTTCTGCTGCCGAGAAAAGAGAACGTGGGCATGTCAAACGCGATAAAATAAGGGGTTTTTATCCTTTTTCTAATTTTTGCGCACAGATTGACGAATATCGCGTATTTCTATCTACGAGCGCTAAATATGGTTCTTTAGCGTTTCTAACGTTGCCGCTGCGCAAAAACCAAAAGATCGAGTAGTTACTGGTGAAAACGCTAAACTTCATGTTTTTGACGTTGTTCTAGTTTTTCCTGCAGGGAACGCAGGTCGCGTGTTTTCATCTAAACATTCTTAAATTTGCGGTTGTTTTCCCTTCTGGTGTTTGTTCTTCCGGGAAAGCAGAAGATCGCGTAGTTATATCGAAGAAAGCTAAATACGCCGTTTCTAGCGTTCGTCAACCTCTTCGTGCCGATAGAGAGGGAAATGCGTACAAGAACACTAAACATGCAGATTTTTCCATTGCTACGGTTCCTGCTGCATAAAATACAAAAGGTAACGTATCCAAAATCTTTATACATGAGCTTTTTAGGTTTTTCTGCGTTTCTGGGGCTGAAAAGGTAGACGGTCGCTCATTTGCATTGAAAAGCGCAAGCTTCCTCATTTTAGCGTTTTTCCTTTTCTGGAGCCGATAAACGAGGACGAGTATATTTCCTAGCCGGGGGGTTAAGGTTTTTATGCTTTTTCTCATTTGTTGGGTGCAGACTGACCATAGCGTATTTCTGCCTAAAAGCGCTGAATGTGCCGCCTTAGCGTTTTTCACGTTTCGTTTGCCCAAAAAGCAAAAGATCGTGTCGTTACCCGTGAAAAGGCTAAGCTTGATGCTTTTGACGTTGTTGTTTAGTTCTTTGTAACGGGAGCGAACAGTGTATGTTGTTTGTTGTACACGGACTTTTTTTCCCGTTGAAAATGCTTTATTTAAATAGCAAAAACACAAAAAGAACAAAATGAAACGGTCGTAGAGACCTAGCTGAACTGGCCGTGAGCGGTCGTAGAGACTTGGCTCTGAAGCTTTACCAACGGGGCGGAGGCTAACACTGCCCGGTCAAGGTTGGACTGACAGTGTTCCCGCCACTGCGGTTTAGTGGAGGAGCTGTCTCTCAGAATTCACGGTATGTGTCTACAGGACTCATTCACTTTTTCTTGTCTTTTTATTTTCTTTTTTGGCGCTGATGACGGGTCAAGATGGACCCGAAGCTTTGGCGTTTTTTTTTGTGTTTTCGCTTTTCCGTCTACAACAAACAGTATATTTTGACGTTGTTATCATTTTTAATGCAGGCAAAGCAGAAGCTCCAGTATTTTCATCTACAAACTCCTGAATTCGAGCGTCTTTGCGCTCCTCGCGTTTGTTCTTCCGGAAATGGTGAAAGTTAGGGTATTTACATCGGGGAGGGTTAGACTCTTTGTTTTTAGCGTTTTCCGCAGTCCTCCAGTCGGAAGAGCAGGAAATCTCATATTTGCATGCAAGAATATTAAATTTGCATGTTTTACCATTTTTTCCTGCTACTCTAACGCAAAATGCGAAAGGTTACGTATCCAAAACTTAAAACATGCGCATTTCAGCGTTTTCGGCGATTCGGGGGCCGAAAGTGCAGATGGTCGCTTACGTGCATTGTAAAGCGCTAGGCATCATCATTTTAGCGTTTTATCATTTCTGGAGGCGAAAAACAATAGCGAGTGCACTTCCTACACGCGAAGAAGTGGTTTTTATCGTGTTTCTCATTATTTGTGCACAGAGTGACGAGTATCGCGTATTTCCATCCAGAAGTGCTGAGTATGCTTCCTTACCGTTTCTAACGTTTCTGCAGCCCACAAGCAGACATGGGAGTAGTTACTCGACAAATGGCTAAATTTGATCTTTTTGACGTTGTTCTCATTTTTCATGCAGGAAACGCAGATGGTTGCGCAATTTCATCTGAAAATTTTTTACATTTGCGTCTTGGCTTTGCGCTTCTGGGGTTTGTTCCTGCGCAACAGGTATCTATAGTTCCTGCAGCCTTCTAACAGCTTATATTTCTAGCGTTCATAGCGTTTCTTTGGATCGGTTTACTAACGCTCATAACGTTTCCGCTAGTTTTCTCTTCCGCACTCAGTTTCCGACGTTTCTGCACCCCAAGCAGCTAAAAGTCGAACAGTTACTCGTGAAAAGGCTAAATTTGACATTCCTCACGTTGTTCTCATTTTTCCAGCAGGGAAAGCAGGAGGTCCCGTATATTCATCTAAAAACTCCTGAATTTGCGGTTCTTTGCGCTCGTCGCGTTTGTTCTTCCGGAAATGCCGAAGGTCGCGCATTTACGTCGAAGAAGGCTAGATTATCTGCTTTTAAAGTTTTTCGCCCTCCTCCTGTCGAAAGAGCAGGAAATCTCGTATTTGCGTGCAGGAACATTAAATTTCAATGTTTTACCATTTTTACGGCTACTGCTACGGAAAATCCGAAAGGTTACGTATCCAAAACTTTAAACATGCGCATTTTAGTGTTTTTGCCGTTTCTGGGACGAAAATGCAGATGGCCGCTTACTTGCATTGAAAAGCGCTAGGCTTTATCATTTTGGCGTTTTGTCATTTCTAGAGTCGAAAACCGAGAACGAGGGCATTTCCTACGCGCGAACGAGCGGTTTTTGTCGTTCTTTTCATTATTTATATGCATATAGTGACGAGTACCGCGTATTTTTATCTAAAAGAGCTGAATACGTTTCTTTACCGTATCTAACGTTTCTGCAGCTCAAGATAGAGTAGTTACTCGCGAAATGGCTAACTTTGATGTTTATGGCGTTGCTCTCATTTTTCCTGCAGGGAAGCGGAAGGTCGCGCATTTAAATATTTTCACATTTCCGCCATGGTTTGCCCGTCTCGCGTTTGTTCTTCCGGAACCAGTTTCTATCGTTTCTGTAGACTTCTAATCTGCCTGGCCTTCCTAGCTTTCCTTTCTAACGTTCCTAACGTTTCTCCGGAAATGGATTTTTACGTTTCTAATGTTTCCGCACGCTTCTTCTTCAGGAACCAGTGTCTAGCGTTTCTGCAACCAAAGAAGCAAAAGATGCAGCAGTTACTGGTGAAAAGGTTAGATTTTAGGTTGTCGACGTTCTTCTCATTTTTCTGGAGGAAACGCAGATGGTGGCGCATTTTCATCTAAAAATTTTTACATTTGCGCCCTGTGTTTACGCTTCTCGCGTTGGTTCTTCCGGAAAACCTCATGGTCGCGTATTTACATCGAAGATGGCTAAATTCGTCGTGTTTAGCGTTTGTCGAGCTCCTCCTGCAGAAAGAGCACGAAATCACGTATTTGCATGCAATAACACTAAATTTGCAGGTTTTTCCATTTTTACGTACCTTCTACGGAAAGTGCAAAAGGCAACGTGTCGAAGAACTTTAAACGTGTCCTTTTCCGCGTTTTTGCCGTTCCTGGGGCCAAAAAACCATATGGTCGTTTATTTGTATTGAAAGCACTATGTTTCTTCATCTTAGCGTTTTAGCTTTACTCTGGCCGAAAATGCAGAACGTGCGCATTTCACTCACGAGACTAAGCTGTTTTTACCCTTTTTTCATTTTTTTGTGCATAGAGTGTGCAGTTGTGTCTAAAATCGCAAAATATGGTTCTTTACCGTTACTCACCTTTCTGCTGCCCAAAAAGCAAAACTTCGAGTGGTTACTCGTGAAAACGATAAACTTGACGTTTCTGACGTTGTTCTCATTTTTCCAGTAGGAAACGCAGAAGGTTGCGGATTTGCATCCAAAATACTTACATTTGGGGTTCTTTGCTGTTCTCGAGTTAGTTCTTCCGCAAAAGCTGAAGGTCGCCTGTTTACATCGAAGAAGGCTGAGGTCACCGTGGTTTGCCTTTCTCGCACTCCTCCTGCCGAAAGAGCAGAAAATTTCTAAACTAAGTGCAAGAACACTAAATTTGCTGGTTTTACCATTTTTACGGCTCTTGCTACGGAAAGTGCAAATGGTAACGCATACAAGAACTTTATATATGCGTTTTGTTAAAGATTTTCGCGTTTCTGGGACCTATAAAGCACATGGTCGCTTGTTTGCACTGAAAAGCACTAAGTTTTCTCATTTTGGCGTTTTAGCTTTTCTGGGCCGGAAAAGGAGAACGTGATCATTTCACTCGCGAGAATGAGCGGTTTTTATTGATCTCCTCATTATTTGCACACAGAGTCACGAATATCGCGTATTCGTATCCAAAAGTGCTGAATAAGCTTCTTTACCGTTCTGCATCCGAAAAAGCAAAAGATCGAGTAGCTACTCGTGAAAAGTCTAAGTTTAATGTTTTTGACGTTGTTCGCATTTTTCCTTCACGAAACGCAGAAGGTCGCGCGTTTCCATCTGAAATTTTCACACTTGCGTCTTGGGTTTGAGCTTCTAGCATTTGTTCTTCCAGAACGTTGCTAACGTTACTAGCGTTCCTAACGTTGCTAATGCAACCTTCTAACATTCCTAACCTGCCTAACGTATCTTTCTAGCGTTCCTAACGTTCCTATGGAGCCGGTTTCTAACGTTCCTAATGTTTCCTCACGTTTCTTCTTCCGGATCCAGTTTCTAACGTTTCTGCACCCCAATAAGCAAAATATCGAGCAGTAACTCGTGAGAAGGCTAAATTTGATGTTTCTCACGTTGTTCTCATATTACCTGCAGGAAACGCAGATGGTGGCGCATTTTCATCAAAGAATTCTTACGTTTGCGTCCTGTCCTTGCGCTTCCCGCGTTTGTTCTTCCGGAAAAGCTGATGGTCGCCTATTTACATCGAAGAAGGCTAAATTCGCCGTGTTTAGCGTTTATCACCCTCCTCCGGCCGAAACAGCAGGAAATCTTGTATTTGTACAAGAACACTGAACTATATCGTACACTTTTTAGCATTTTTGGCGTTTCCGGCCCGAAAAAGCAGACCTTCGCTTATTTGCATTGAAAAGAGGTAAGCTTCTTCATTCTAGCGATATTGCTATTATGGAGCCTGAAAAGAAGAACGTGTGCCTTTCCTACGAGAGAATGTGTGGTTTCTTTCCTTTTTCTTATTTTTTGTGCAGACAGTGACGAATGTCGCGTATCTCTGTGTACAAGCGCAAAGTACGCTTCTTCAGCGTTGTTAACCCTTCTGCACCGCGAAGCAAATGACCGAGTAGTTACTCGTGAAAACTCTAAATTTTATGTTTTTGACGTTGTTCTCGTTTTTAATGGAGGAAAAGCAGAAGGTAGCGAATTTTCATCCAAAAATTTGTAAATTTGCGTTTCTTTGTGCTTCTCGCCTTTGTGCTTCCTGTAAAGCAGAATGTCCCCTATTTACGTCGAAGAAGGCTAAATTCGCCGTTTCTAGCCTTTTTCTCGCTCCTTCAGTGGAAACAACAGGAAATCATGTGTTTGCGTACAAGAACACAGAATTTGCAGGTTTTACCATTTCTACAGCTCCTGCTGCGTAAAATGCAAAAGCAAACGTATTCCAGAACTATATTGTGCCCTGTTAGGCGTTTCTTGACGCTTCCGGGGTCGTAAAAGCAGATGGACGCTTATTTGCGTTGAAAAGCGCTAAGATGCCTTGTTTTAGCGGTTCAGCATATCTGGAGCCGAAAAACGACTACGAGGGCATTTCCTACGCGAGGATAAGGGGTTTTATCTTTTTCTCATTTTTTGCGCACAGAGTGACGAGTGTCGCGTGTTTCAATGTAGAAGCGCTGAATATGCTTCTTCAGCGTTTCTAACGTTTCCGTTGCCCAAAAAGCAAAAGGTCGAGCAGTTACTCGTGAGAACGCTAAATTTGATGTTTTTGAGGTTGTGCTTATTATTGCTGCAGGGAGCGCAGGAGGTCTCGTATTTTCATCGAAAAATTACAAAATTGGCGGTTCTTTGCGCTTATCTTGTTCCGCAAAGCCAGAAGCTCGCGCATTTACATCGAACGAGGCTAAATTCCACGTTTTTGGGGTTTTTCACCCTCCTCCTACAGAAAGAGCAGGAGATCTCGTATTTACGTGCGAAAACAGTAAACTTGCTGGTTTACCATTTTTACGGCTGCTGATCAGGATACTGCAAAAGCTAATGCGTGTAAGAACTATATACATGCCTTCTTGAAGTTGTCTCTTCACGGATTTCTGCCGCTTTTTGCTTCTTGTACGTTGGAAGAAGCAAAAAAACGGGAGAAATCCGTGAAGAGACAACTTCATGAAGATCTACGCCCCCGTTAAAAGACATCCAGTCATTCGAAACTACATGCCTTCTTAGTGTTTTTGGCGTTTCCACAGCCCGCAAAACATATATTCGCTTATTTGCATTGAAAAGCGCAAGCTTTTCTCACTTTTGCGTTATTGCTTTTCTGGGGACCAAAAAGGAGAACCTGGGCATTGCACTCGCAAGAATAAGCGGTTTTTATCGTTTTTCTCATTTTTTGTGCACTGCTTGACGAAAATCGCGTACATCTATCGAAAAGCGCTGAATATGCATCTTTATGGTACCTACCGTTTTTGCTACCCCAAAAAGAGAAAGATCGACTACTCGCGAAAAGGCTAAATTTAATCTTTTTGATGTTATTCTTATTTTTCCAGGAGGAAACCGGCAAAGTGGCGTATTTTCATCTATAAATTGTTAAATTTTCGGTGCTTTGCGCCTCACGCGTTCCTTCCTCCAGAAAAGCTGAAGTTCGCGTATTTACATCTAAGAATGCTAAGTTCGCCATTTTTCGCGTTTTCGACCTCTTCCTGCCGAAAGGGCAGGAAATCTGGTAGTTGCATACAAAAACACTAAGTTTGCTGGTTTTCCTATTTTTGCCGCTCCTGCTACGGAATAGGGAAAGGTAACGTATCCAAGATCTTTGTACATGCGCTTTTTAGTGTTTCTGGCGTTTATGGGGCCCGTAAAACAAATGGCCGCTTATTTGCATTGAAAAGCGCAAAGTTTTTTGATTTTCGCGTTTTATCTATTTTGGGGCTAAAGAAGGAGAACGTGAGCATTTCACTCGCGAGAATAAGCGGTTTTTATCGTTCTTCTCATTATTCGTGCATACGATGACGAGTATCCCGTATTTTTATCTAAAAGTACTTCCTTTCTTTATGCTTCTTTACCGTATCTATCGTTGCTGCAACATAGAAAGCAAAAGATCGAGTAGTTACTCGTGAAATGGCGAAATCTGTTGTTTTTGACGCTGTTCTCATTTTTCGTGCAGCAAGCGCGGAAGGTCGCACAATGCCAGCTAGAAATTTCTGCACTTGCGTCTTGGCTTTGCGCTTCTCGCGTTTTCACTGCCGGAACCAGTTTCTACCGTTTCTGCATCCTTCTAACGTTCTTAACCTTCCTAAATTTCCTTTCTAGCGTTCCTAAGGTTTCTGCTGACCCGGTTTCTAACGTTCCTAATGTTTCCTCACGTTTCTTCTTCCGGACCAAGGTTCTAACGTTTCTGCAGCCCAAGAAGTAAAAGATCGAGCAGTTACTCGTGAGAAGGCTAAATTTGATGTTTTTGACGTTGTTCTCATATTCCTGCAGGAAACACAGAAGGTGGCGCATCTTCATCTAGAAATGATTACGTTTGCGTGCTCATATGCGATCAATGATAACACGGATTTTTCCCCGTTTGAACCTTTTTCCCCGTTTGAACCTTGTTGTCTAAACTGATATTTTATTTTATTTTATTTTCCCACTGAAGACGGGCGCAAGGTAGCGCCCGAAAGCTCTGGAGAATTTACCTTTTTTGGAATAAAAAAGGTTCAAACGGGGAAAAATCCGTGTTATCATTGATCGCATATGTGCACAACACCCCGTAAAAAGAAGATTTTTCAATTATATGATACGTGCTGCACGGGGCACTGGACACTACCGGACTGGAATTGGCAACGGCAGAAAAGGGAAGAAATATCGGAAAGGGAATTTTGAAGAAAGAAGGCCTACATCAGGAAAAGACTTTAAAACCCGTATTTTAAAGAGTCCTCAGACGGGTTCTGGAAGCTACTGTCGTTGCCTCGTTCATCATTTGTGTTACGTCGCTGTCCCGGTCGGTCGGTTTGGAAGCTCGCTCTCCGCGGGACTGAATGGGCAGGCGACGGACGCTGGACGGGTACAAGGTAGTACCTGATAGCTGATGTCGCCAGCCCGGACGGTCTAGCGGATGAGCTTGCTGATCCGATGACTGACTGGGCAGTTGTCTAAACTGATATTTTATTTTATTTTATTTTCCCACTGAAGACGGGCGCAAGGTAGCGCCCGAAAGCTCTGGAGAATTTACCTTTTTTGGAATAAAAAAGGTTCAAACGGGGAAAAATCCGTGTTATCATTGATCGCATATGTGCACAACACCCCGTAAAAAGAAGATTTTTCAATTACGTTTGCGTGCTGTCTTCGCGTTTCTTCTGTTTGTTTTTCCGGAAAAGCTGATGGTCGCGTATTTACATCGAAGAAGGTTAAATTCGCCGTCTTTAGCGTTTATCGCGCTCCTCCTGCCGAAAGACCAACAAGTCTCGTATTTGCATGCAAGAGCACTAAATTTGCTGGTTTTACCACTTTTACGGCACGTGCTAAGGAAAATGCAAAAGGTTACGTAAACAAGAGCCTTACAAATGCGCTTCGCAGCGTTTTTCGCGTTTCTAGAACCGAAAGAGCATTGAAAATGATAAGCTGCCACATTCTAGCGTTTTAGCGTTTCTGGAGCCCGTTGGAGGAGAACGTTGTCTTTTCCTACGAGAGAATATGGGGGTTTCATCCTTTTTCTCACTTTTTGTGCACACGGTAACGAATGTCGCGTATATTCATCGAAGGGTGCTAAATAGTCTCCCTCAGTGTTGCGAACGTTCCTGCTCCCCAAAAAGCAAATGACCGAGTCGTTACTCGAGAAAACGCTACATTTGATGCTTATGACGTTGTTCTCATTTTTAATGGCGGGAACGCAGAAGGTACCTTATTTTCACCGAAAAATTTGCAAACTTGAGGTTCTTTGCGCTTCTCCTGTTTGTGCTTCCGGAAAAGCAGAAGATCGCGTATTTACATCGAAGAGTGCAAAATTCGCCATTTGTGGCGTTTTTTGCCCTCCTCCAACCGAAGCAGCAGAAAATATGTGTTTACGTGCGACACTGCATTTTCAGGTTTTAGCATTTTTACTGCTCCTGTTCCGTAAAATGCTAAAGGTAACGTATCCAAAAACTTTATAAATGAACTCTCTAGGGTTTTTGGCGTTTCTGGGACCGAAAAGGCAATCGGTCGCTAATTTGCAGTGACAAGTGCTGAGCTTCTTCATCTAAGCGTCATTTCCTTTCTGGAGACGAGAAACCAAAAGGAGAACATTTCCTATAGGATGAACCGCAAATTCAAGAACTTTGGATGAAAATTTCAAATCATTTTTCACCTCCCGACGTCCTCTAGAATGATTGTGGAACCATTTTAGCGAGAAAACTGACAAAAAATTTTTTCGAATCGTTTGAAAATTTCCAAGGGGAGAGTCGCCGAATTTTCCGAATCTTTTCAAAAAACTCGCCAACGCAAAATTCTCAATTTTTGAACAGTACAAATGAAATTTATACGACTTTTCACGTCACGACGTGTTCTACAGCGATTCGGGGATCATTTCAGCCGAGAAATTGAAAAAAATACATTTCGAATTTTATCGAAAATCTTTTATAAATTCGCCAAGGCAAAACTGTGAATCTTTGAAGGGTACCAATGAAGTTTATATCATTTTTGACATCAGGACGATTTTAGAAACATTTCTGCCGACAAATTGAAAAATTATGTTTCGAAGCTTCTCCAAAATTTCAAACATATTTTACATATTCGCTTAAGCAAAATTGTCAATTTTTGAAGAGTACCGATAAAATTTGTATCATTTTTCACATCTCGACGTACGCTAGATCGATTTTAAAACCGTTTCAGCCGAGAAATCGCAAAGAAAATATCCTTCGAATTTTATCGAAAACATCGAAAATTTTTATAAATTCGTCAAAGCAAAACGGTCAATTCTTGAAGAGTACCGATGAAATTTATATCATTTTTGATATCTGCACCTGCCCTACAACGATTTTAGAAACATGTCGCCCGAGAAATTGTAAAAATATATTTCGGGCTTTTTCGAAAGTTTCGAATATCTTTTACAAATTTGTTTAAGCAAAATTGACAATTTTTGAAGGGCACCGATGAAATTTATATCATTTCTCACATCTCGACTGTCCTACAATGTTCTTCAAAGCATTTCAGCCGAGAAGTTGAAAAAAACTCTCCAATTTTTTCGTATATTTCGAAAATCTTTCGTAAATTCGTCTAAGCGAAATTGCCAATTTTTGAAGAGGGCCGGTAAAACTTATATCACTTTTCACACCTCGAAGTGTTCTACGACGATATCAGAACCATTTCAGCAGAGAAAGTGAAAAAAATACCCTTCGAATTTTATCGAAAATGCCGAAAATCTTTCATAAATTCGTCATAGCAAAATTGTCAACTTTTAAAGAGTACCGATAAAATCTAGATAATTCTTCACATCTGGACGTCCTGTAGAACGAATTTAGAAACATTTCAGCCGAGAATTGGAAAGGACATGTTTCGAACTATATCAAAAATTTCGGAAATCTGTTACAAATTCGTTTAAGCAGAATTATCGACTTTTGAAGAGTATCGATGAAATTTATATCATTTTTCACATTTCGACATGCTCTAGAACGATTTTAGAACCATTTCAGCTGACAAATTGAAAGAAATTTCTTTCGAATTATTTCGAAAATATCGAAAATCTTTTACATATTGGTCTGAGCAAAATTGTCAATTTTTGGAGAGTACCGATATAATTTGTGTCACTTTTCACATCTACACGTGCTGGACAACGACTTGACAAACATTTCAGCCGAGAAATTGAAAAAATATCATTCGAATTTTTTCGAAGGCATCGAAAATGTTTCATAAATTCGTTAAACTAAAATTGTCAATCTTTGAAGAGTCCCGACGAAATTTATATCATTTTTCACATCTCGACGTATTCTGACGTGTTCCGTGGTGAGCGCAAGTAGAAAGAGGAAAGAGAAAGAAAGGAAGTAGATAGAGGTTCCGCCGCAGTAGAAAATTTCGTCTTTGCAAAATCCGCAATTTTTGAGCTCTCACGATGAAAATTTTTAGAAAATATTTAAAATTTTTTAAAAACTTTTGAAAAAAATTTTCAATTTTTAAAAAAAGAATTTTAAATTCGAAAATTTTTAAAAAGTTTTTAAATTTTTAAAAAAATTCGACTTCCTACAATTGCAATTTTTTAGCAGTACCCATGAAACTTATATCGTTTTTCACCTCTCGATGTGCTCTAGAATGATTTTAAAGCCATTTTGGCGAAAAAACTCGCAAAAAGTCTTCTTCGAATTTTTTAAAAATTTCCAGGTTCCGGGACAGCGATTTTTTCGAAAATTTCGACTTCGTAAAATTTCCAATTTTTGAGCACTACTGACGAAGTTTATGTCATTTTTTACGTCTCGACGTGCTCTAGAACGATTTTAGAACCATTTCAGCCGAAAAAATCAAGAAAATTTTTCTTTTCGAACTTTTTCGAAAATTGAAAATAGGATTTCGCCAAACCGGATATGTTCTCATGTTTATTGTCTAAACCAACGGCTTTGATTCCGTTTTTTAAAAATTCGTTTTCCTAAAATTGTCCATTTTTGAGCAGTACCGACGAAACTTATGTCGTTTATCACCTCTCGATGTGCTCTAGAATGACTTTAAAGCCATTTTTGCGAAAATACTGACAAAAAATTTTTTTCGAATTTTTTAAAAATTTCCATGTCCGGGGTCGGCGATTTTTTCGAAAACTTCTACTTCGTAAAATGCTAGTTTTAACATTTCTTACTGATCCTGGTACGGAAAATGCGAAAGGTAACGAATCCAAGGAACTTCCACATCAACTTTTTAATGCTTTTGGCCTTCCCGGAGCAGGAAAAGTGCATCGTCGCTTATTTGCATTGAAAAGCGCTATGTTTCCTCATTTTAGCGTTTTAGCTTTCCTGGAACCGAGAAATAAAAACATGGGCGTTTCACTCGCGAGAATGAGGGATTTTTATCCCTTTTCTGAATTTTTGTGCACAGAGTTACCTATATTGCGTATTTCCATCATGCTGAATATGCTTCCTTGGCGTTTCTAACGTTTCTAATGCCCGAAAAGCAAAAGAGCGGGTAGATTCTAGTGAAAAGGCTCAATTTGATGTTGTTGACGTTGTTCTGATTTCTCCTGCAGGTGGTGCGGAATGCTGCTTATTTTCATCTTAAAAGTTAGCGCCTCTTGACTTCCTTTAATATGGGTTTCTTAAATTCACCTTACTCCCGAAAGCTTCGTCCGTCTTTTTCACTTTACTGTTTTGAAGTGAATAAAACGTATCGAACGGGGAAAAGTCCGTGTAAGAAGAAAATTCCACAATGAAATTTCGCCCCCGTTACAAAGGACAAGAACGATTCATGAACTTCGGTGCATACACGGCGCACTTGGCATACATTCTACCGACCAAGCACACTCGCATGAAGGCAAAGAGATCGTTTTCTTTTTCTTTTTCTTTCTTTCTCTTTCTTTTTTCTTTGTCGACATTTCGCGGTTGTGCTCCCTCCCCTTATCTTGACCCTTTGAAATTGCCTTATAGCCTTCGGACTGATAGGCAAACATAACCTACATCGCCGCCTGACTAGCCAACTCTGACCTCAGTCGGTCTACGCACCACTGACGTGTGCGGTGAGTAGAGACGGAGGTCCAACGCTCTTACCAAAGGAGTGGTAATGAAACACGGCCCGGTCAAGTTGGACTGAATGTGTTTGCCACAATTGCGGTAGAGTGGAGGACTGCCATTCTCAAAAAACCGCGTCGTAATGGCTGCGCACCCGACTCATCCTCCTTTTTTCCTTTCTTTTTCTTTTGACGCTGATGACGGGAGAAGAGGCCTCCCGAAAGCTTCGTCCGTCTTTTTAAGCGATTGCAAAGGTTCACGGTTTTCCCCGTTTTCATAAAAGCCTTTATTTTCCATCAAAGGCAAAAATACTCAGAGCTTTCGGGCGCTCTCTTGCGCCCGTCATCAGTGAGAAATTCCATTTTGTCGACTGCCCCCAGCCAGTCAACGGATCAGCAAGCTCATCCGCTAGACCGTCAGGGCTGGCAACATCAGCTATCAGGTACTATCCTTGTACCCGTCCAGCGTCCGTCGCCTGCCCATTCAGTCCTGCAGAGAGCGAGCCTCCAAATTATCCATCCAAAGAACAATATTACGTCCGTCCTTTTCACTTTACTGTTTTGAAGTGAATAAAACGTATCGAACGGGGAAAAGTCCGTGTAAGAAGAAAATTCCACAATTCACCTTACTTTCATATTTGCGGTTCTTTGCGTTTCTCACATTTGTTCTTGCGTAAAATAGAGAAGATCCCGCATTTACATCAAAGAACGCTATATATGCCGTTTTTAGCGTTTCCCGCCGAGCTCAAGCCGAAAGAGCAGGAAAACCGGTGCAGGAACATTATATTTCCTAGTTTTACCATTTTTTACCGCTTCTGCTTCGGAAAATAGAAGAGCTAACGTATCCAAGAACTTCGTACCCGCGCATTCTAGCGTTTACGGCGTTTGTGGGGCCCATAAAACAAATGGTCGCTTATTTGCACTGAAAAGCTCAAAGTTGCCGTTTTAGCTTTTCTGCTGCCGAGAAAAGAGAACGTGGGCATGTCAAACGCGATAAAATAAGGGGTTTTTATCCTTTTTCTAATTTTTGCGCACAGATTGACGAATATCGCGTATTTCTATCTACGAGCGCTAAATATGGTTCTTTAGCGTTTCTAACGTTGCCGCTGCGCAAAAACCAAAAGATCGAGTAGTTACTGGTGAAAACGCTAAACTTCATGTTTTTGACGTTGTTCTAGTTTTTCCTGCAGGGAACGCAGGTCGCGTGTTTTCATCTAAACATTCTTAAATTTGCGGTTGTTTTCCCTTCTGGTGTTTGTTCTTCCGGGAAAGCAGAAGATCGCGTAGTTATATCGAAGAAAGCTAAATACGCCGTTTCTAGCGTTCGTCAACCTCTTCGTGCCGATAGAGAGGGAAATGCGTACAAGAACACTAAACATGCAGATTTTTCCATTGCTACGGTTCCTGCTGCATAAAATACAAAAGGTAACGTATCCAAAATCTTTATACATGAGCTTTTTAGGTTTTTCTGCGTTTCTGGGGCTGAAAAGGTAGACGGTCGCTCATTTGCATTGAAAAGCGCAAAGCTTCCTCATTTTAGCGTTTTTCCTTTTCTGGAGCCGATAAACGAGGACGAGTATATTTCCTAGCCGGGGGGTTAAGGTTTTTATGCTTTTTCTCATTTGTTGGGTGCAGACTGACCATAGCGTATTTCTGCCTAAAAGCGCTGAATGTGCCGCCTTAGCGTTTTTCACGTTTCGTTTGCCCAAAAAGCAAAAGATCGTGTCGTTACCCGTGAAAAGGCTAAGCTTGATGCTTTTGACGTTGTTGTTTAGTTCTTTGTAACGGGAGCGAACAGTGTATGTTGTTTGTTGTACACGGACTTTTTTTCCCGTTGAAAATGCTTTATTTAAATAGCAAAAACACAAAAAGAACAAAATGAAACGGTCGTAGAGACCTAGCTGAACTGCCGTGAGCGGTCGTAGAGACTTGGCTCTGAAGCTTTACCAACGGGGCGGAGGCTAACACTGCCCGGTCAAGGTTGGACTGAGAGTGTTCCCGCCACTGCGGTTTAGTGGAGGAGCTGTCTCTCAGAATTCACGGTATGTGTCTACAGGACTCATTCACTTTTTCTTGTCTTTTTATTTTCTTTTTTGGCGCTGATGACGGGTCAAGATGGACCCGAAAGCTTTGGCGTTTTTTTTTGTGTTTTCGCTTTTCCGTCTACAACAAACAGTATATTTTGACGTTGTTATCATTTTTAATGCAGGCAAAGCAGAAGCTCCAGTATTTTCATCTACAAACTCCTGAATTCGAGCGTCTTTGCGCTCCTCGCGTTTGTTCTTCCGGAAATGGTGAAGTTAGGGTATTTACATCGGGGAGGGTTAGACTCTTTGTTTTTAGCGTTTTCCGCAGTCCTCCAGTCGGAAGAGCAGGAAATCTCATATTTGCATGCAAGAATATTAAATTTGCATGTTTTACCATTTTTTCCTGCTACTCTAACGCAAAATGCGAAAGGTTACGTATCCAAAACTTAAAACATGCGCATTTCAGCGTTTTCGGCGATTCGGGGGCCGAAAGTGCAGATGGTCGCTTACGTGCATTGTAAAGCGCTAGGCATCATCATTTTAGCGTTTTATCATTTCTGGAGGCGAAAAACAATAGCGAGTGCACTTCCTACACGCGAAGAAGTGGTTTTTATCGTGTTTCTCATTATTTGTGCACAGAGTGACGAGTATCGCGTATTTCCATCCAGAAGTGCTGAGTATGCTTCCTTACCGTTTCTAACGTTTCTGCAGCCCACAAAGCAAAACATGGAGTAGTTACTCGACAAATGGCTAAATTTGATCTTTTTGACGTTGTTCTCATTTTTCATGCAGGAAACGCAGATGGTTGCGCAATTTCATCTGAAAATTTTTACATTTGCGTCTTGGCTTTGCGCTTCTGGGGTTTGTTCCTGCGCAACAGGTATCTATAGTTCCTGCAGCCTTCTAACAGCTTATATTTCTAGCGTTCATAGCGTTTCTTTGGATCGGTTTACTAACGCTCATAACGTTTCCGCTAGTTTTCTCTTCCGCACTCAGTTTCCGACGTTTCTGCACCCCAAGCAGCTAAAAGTCGAACAGTTACTCGTGAAAAGGCTAAATTTGACATTCCTCACGTTGTTCTCATTTTTCCAGCAGGGAAAGCAGGAGGTCCCGTATATTCATCTAAAAACTCCTGAATTTGCGGTTCTTTGCGCTCGTCGCGTTTGTTCTTCCGGAAATGCCGAAGGTCGCGCATTTACGTCGAAGAAGGCTAGATTATCTGCTTTTAAAGTTTTTCGCCCTCCTCCTGTCGAAAGAGCAGGAAATCTCGTATTTGCGTGCAGGAACATTAAATTTCAATGTTTTACCATTTTTACGGCTACTGCTACGGAAAATCCGAAAGGTTACGTATCCAAAACTTTAAACATGCGCATTTTAGTGTTTTTGCCGTTTCTGGGGACGAAAATGCAGATGGCCGCTTACTTGCATTGAAAAGCGCTAGGCTTTATCATTTTGGCGTTTTGTCATTTCTAGAGTCGAAAACCGAGAACGAGGGCATTTCCTACGCGCGAACGAGCGGTTTTTGTCGTTCTTTTCATTATTTATGCATATAGTGACGAGTACCGCGTATTTTTATCTAAAAGAGCTGAATACGTTTCTTTACCGTATCTAACGTTTCTGCAGCTCAAGATAGAGTAGTTACTCGCGAAATGGCTAACTTTGATGTTTATGGCGTTGCTCTCATTTTTCCTGCAGGGAAGCGGAAGGTCGCGCATTTAAATATTTTCACATTTCCGCCATGGTTTGCCCGTCTCGCGTTTGTTCTTCCGGAACCAGTTTCTATCGTTTCTGTAGACTTCTAATCTGCCTGGCCTTCCTAGCTTTCCTTTCTAACGTTCCTAACGTTTCTCCGGAAATGGATTTTTACGTTTCTAATGTTTCCGCACGCTTCTTCTTCAGGAACCAGTGTCTAGCGTTTCTGCAACCAAAGAAGCAAAAGATGCAGCAGTTACTGGTGAAAAGGTTAGATTTTAGGTTGTCGACGTTCTTCTCATTTTTCTGGAGGAAACGCAGATGGTGGCGCATTTTCATCTAAAAATTTTTACATTTGCGCCCTGTGTTTACGCTTCTCGCGTTGGTTCTTCCGGAAAACCTCATGGTCGCGTATTTACATCGAAGATGGCTAAATTCGTCGTGTTTAGCGTTTGTCGAGCTCCTCCTGCAGAAAGAGCACGAAATCACGTATTTGCATGCAATAACACTAAATTTGCAGGTTTTTCCATTTTTACGTACCTTCTACGGAAAGTGCAAAAGGCAACGTGTCGAAGAACTTTAAACGTGTCCTTTTCCGCGTTTTTGCCGTTCCTGGGGCCAAAAAACCATATGGTCGTTTATTTGTATTGAAAAGCACTATGTTTCTTCATCTTAGCGTTTTAGCTTTACTCTGGCCGAAAATGCAGAACGTGCGCATTTCACTCACGAGACTAAGCTGTTTTTACCCTTTTTTCATTTTTTGTGCATAGAGTGTGCAGTTGTGTCTAAAATCGCAAAATATGGTTCTTTACCGTTACTCACCTTTCTGCTGCCCAAAAAGCAAAACTTCGAGTGGTTACTCGTGAAAACGATAAACTTGACGTTTCTGACGTTGTTCTCATTTTTCCAGTAGGAAACGCAGAAGGTTGCGGATTTGCATCCAAAATACTTACATTTGGGGTTCTTTGCTGTTCTCGAGTTAGTTCTTCCGCAAAAGCTGAAGGTCGCCTGTTTACATCGAAGAAGGCTGAGGTCACCGTGGTTTGCCTTTCTCGCACTCCTCCTGCCGAAAGAGCAGAAAATTTCTAAACTAAGTGCAAGAACACTAAATTTGCTGGTTTTACCATTTTTACGGCTCTTGCTACGGAAAGTGCAAATGGTAACGCATACAAGAACTTTATATATGCGTTTTGTTAAAGATTTTCGCGTTTCTGGGACCTATAAAGCACATGGTCGCTTGTTTGCACTGAAAAGCACTAAGTTTTCTCATTTTGGCGTTTTAGCTTTTCTGGGCCGGAAAAGGAGAACGTGATCATTTCACTCGCGAGAATGAGCGGTTTTTATTGATCTCCTCATTATTTGCACACAGAGTCACGAATATCGCGTATTCGTATCCAAAAGTGCTGAATAAGCTTCTTTACCGTTCTGCATCCGAAAAAAGCAAAAGATCGAGTAGCTACTCGTGAAAAGTCTAAGTTTAATGTTTTTGACGTTGTTCGCATTTTTCCTTCACGAAACGCAGAAGGTCGCGCGTTTCCATCTGAAATTTTCACACTTGCGTCTTGGGTTTGAGCTTCTAGCATTTGTTCTTCCAGAACGTTGCTAACGTTACTAGCGTTCCTAACGTTGCTAATGCAACCTTCTAACATTCCTAACCTGCCTAACGTATCTTTCTAGCGTTCCTAACGTTCCTATGGAGCCGGTTTCTAACGTTCCTAATGTTTCCTCACGTTTCTTCTTCCGGATCCAGTTTCTAACGTTTCTGCACCCCAATAAGCAAAATATCGAGCAGTAACTCGTGAGAAGGCTAAATTTGATGTTTCTCACGTTGTTCTCATATTTCCTGCAGGAAACGCAGATGGTGGCGCATTTTCATCAAAGAATTCTTACGTTTGCGTCCTGTCCTTGCGCTTCCCGCGTTTGTTCTTCCGGAAAAGCTGATGGTCGCCTATTTACATCGAAGAAGGCTAAATTCGCCGTGTTTAGCGTTTATCACCCTCCTCCGGCCGAAACAGCAGGAAATCTTGTATTTGTACAAGAACACTGAACTATATCGTACACTTTTTAGCATTTTTGGCGTTTCCGGCCCGAAAAAGCAGACCTTCGCTTATTTGCATTGAAAAGAGGTAAGCTTCTTCATTCTAGCGATATTGCTATTATGGAGCCTGAAAAGAAGAACGTGTGCCTTTCCTACGAGAGAATGTGTGGTTTCTTTCCTTTTTCTTATTTTTTGTGCAGACAGTGACGAATGTCGCGTATCTCTGTGTACAAGCGCAAAGTACGCTTCTTCAGCGTTGTTAACCCTTCTGCACCGCGAAGCAAATGACCGAGTAGTTACTCGTGAAAACTCTAAATTTTATGTTTTTGACGTTGTTCTCGTTTTTAATGGAGGAAAAGCAGAAGGTAGCGAATTTTCATCCAAAAATTTGTAAATTTGCGTTTCTTTGTGCTTCTCGCCTTTGTGCTTCCTGTAAAGCAGAATGTCCCCTATTTACGTCGAAGAAGGCTAAATTCGCCGTTTCTAGCCTTTTTCTCGCTCCTTCAGTGGAAACAACAGGAAATCATGTGTTTGCGTACAAGAACACAGAATTTGCAGGTTTTACCATTTCTACAGCTCCTGCTGCGTAAAATGCAAAAGCAAACGTATTCCAGAACTATATTGTGCCCTGTTAGGCGTTTCTTGACGCTTCCGGGGTCGTAAAAGCAGATGGACGCTTATTTGCGTTGAAAAGCGCTAAGATGCCTTGTTTTAGCGGTTCAGCATATCTGGAGCCGAAAAACGACTACGAGGGCATTTCCTACGCGAGGATAAGGGGTTTTATCTTTTTCTCATTTTTTGCGCACAGAGTGACGAGTGTCGCGTGTTTCAATGTAGAAGCGCTGAATATGCTTCTTCAGCGTTTCTAACGTTTCCGTTGCCCAAAAAGCAAAAGGTCGAGCAGTTACTCGTGAGAACGCTAAATTTGATGTTTTTGAGGTTGTGCTTATTATTGCTGCAGGGAGCGCAGGAGGTCTCGTATTTTCATCGAAAAATTACAAAATTGGCGGTTCTTTGCGCTTATCTTGTTCCGCAAAGCCAGAAGCTCGCGCATTTACATCGAACGAGGCTAAATTCCACGTTTTTGGGGTTTTTCACCCTCCTCCTACAGAAAGAGCAGGAGATCTCGTATTTACGTGCGAAAACAGTAAACTTGCTGGTTTACCATTTTTACGGCTGCTGATCAGGATACTGCAAAAGCTAATGCGTGTAAGAACTATATACATGCCTTCTTGAAGTTGTCTCTTCACGGATTTCTCCCGTTTTTTGCTTCTTGTACGTTGGAAGAAGCAAAAAAAACGGGAGAAATCCGTGAAGAGACAACTTCATGAAGATCTACGCCCCCGTTAAAAGACATCCAGTCTTTCGAAACTACATGCCTTCTTAGTGTTTTTGGCGTTTCCACAGCCCACAAAACATATATTCGCTTATTTGCATTGAAAAGCGCAAGCTTTTCTCACTTTTGCGTTATTGCTTTTCTGGGGACCAAAAAGGAGAACCTGGGCATTGCACTCGCAAGAATAAGCGGTTTTTATCGTTTTTCTCATTTTTTGTGCACTGCTTGACGAAAATCGCGTACATCTATCGAAAAGCGCTGAATATGCATCTTTATGGTACCTACCGTTTTTGCTACCCCAAAAAGAGAAAGATCGACTACTCGCGAAAAGGCTAAATTTAATCTTTTTGATGTTATTCTTATTTTTCCAGGAGGAAACCGGCAAAGTGGCGTATTTTCATCTATAAATTGTTAAATTTTCGGTGCTTTGCGCCTCACGCGTTCCTTCCTCCAGAAAAGCTGAAGTTCGCGTATTTACATCTAAGAATGCTAAGTTCGCCATTTTTCGCGTTTTCGACCTCTTCCTGCCGAAAGGGCAGGAAATCTGGTAGTTGCATACAAAAACACTAAGTTTGCTGGTTTTCCTATTTTTGCCGCTCCTGCTACGGAATAGGGAAAGGTAACGTATCCAAGATCTTTGTACATGCGCTTTTTAGTGTTTCTGGCGTTTATGGGGCCCGTAAAACAAATGGCCGCTTATTTGCATTGAAAAGCGCAAAGTTTTTTGATTTTCGCGTTTTATCTATTTTGGGGCTAAAGAAGGAGAACGTGAGCATTTCACTCGCGAGAATAAGCGGTTTTTATCGTTCTTCTCATTATTCGTGCATACGATGACGAGTATCCCGTATTTTTATCTAAAAGTACTTCCTTTCTTTATGCTTCTTTACCGTATCTATCGTTGCTGCAACATAGAAAGCAAAAGATCGAGTAGTTACTCGTGAAATGGCGAAATCTGTTGTTTTTGACGCTGTTCTCATTTTTCGTGCAGCAAGCGCGGAAGGTCGCACAATGCCAGCTAGAAATTTCTGCACTTGCGTCTTGGCTTTGCGCTTCTCGCGTTTTCACTGCCGGAACCAGTTTCTACCGTTTCTGCATCCTTCTAACGTTCTTAACCTTCCTAAATTTCCTTTCTAGCGTTCCTAAGGTTTCTGCTGACCCGGTTTCTAACGTTCCTAATGTTTCCTCACGTTTCTTCTTCCGGACCAAGGTTCTAACGTTTCTGCAGCCCAAGAAGTAAAAGATCGAGCAGTTACTCGTGAGAAGGCTAAATTTGATGTTTTTGACGTTGTTCTCATATTCCTGCAGGAAACACAGAAGGTGGCGCATCTTCATCTAGAAATGTTTACGTTTGCGTGCTGTCTTCGCGTTTCTCCTGTTTGGTTTTCCGGAAAAGCTGATGGTCGCGTATTTACATCGAAGAAGGTTAAATTCGCCGTCTTTAGCGTTTATCGCGCTCCTCCTGCCGAAAGACCAACAAGTCTCGTATTTGCATGCAAGAGCACTAAATTTGCTGGTTTTACCACTTTTACGGCACGTGCTAAGGAAAATGCAAAAGGTTACGTAAACAAGAGCCTTACAAATGCGCTTCGCAGCGTTTTTCGCGTTTCTAGGGCCGAAAGAGCATTGAAAACGATAAGCTGCCACATTCTAGCGTTTTAGCGTTTCTGGAGCCCGTTGGAGGAGAACGTTGTCTTTTCCTACGAGAGAATATGGGGGTTTCATCCTTTTTCTCACTTTTTGTGCACACGGTAACGAATGTCGCGTATATTTATCGAAGGGTGCTAAATAGTCTTCCTCAGTGTTGCGAACGTTCCTGCTCCCCAAAAAGCAAATGACCGAGTCGTTACTCGAGAAAACGCTACATTTGATGCTTATGACGTTGTTCTCATTTTTAATGGCGGGAACGCAGAAGGTACCTTATTTTCACCGAAAAATTTGTAAACTTGCGGTTCTTTGCGCTTCTCCTGTTTGTGCTTCCGGAAAAGCAGAAGATCGCGTATTTACATCGAAGAATGCAAAATTCGCCATTTGTGGCGTTTTTTGCCCTCCTCCAACGGAAGCAGCAGAAAATATGTGTTTACGTGCGACACTGCATTTTCAGGTTTTAGCATTTTTACTGCTCCTGCTCCGTAAAATGCTAAAGGTAACGTATCCAAAAACTTTATAAATGAACTCTCTAGGGTTTTTGGCGTTTCTGGGACCGAAAAGGCAATCGGTCGCTAATTTGCAGTGACAACTGCTGAGCTTCTTCATCTAAGCGTCATTTCCTTTCTGGAGACGAGAAACCAAAAGGAGAACATTTCCTATAGGATGAACCGCAAATTCAAGAACTTTGGATGAAAATTTCAAATCATTTTTCACCTCCCGACGTCCTCTAGAATGATTGTGGAACCATTTTAGCGAGAAAACTGACAAAAAATTTTTTCGAATCGTTTGAAAATTTCCAAGGGGAGAGTCGGCGAATTTTCCGAATCTTTTCAAAAAACTCGCCAACGCAAAATTCTCAATTTTTGAACAGTACAAATGAAATTTATACGACTTTTCACGTCACGACGTGTTCTACAGCGATTCGGGGATCATTTCAGCCGAGAAATTGAAAAAAATACATTTCGAATTTTATCGAAAATCTTTTATAAATTCGCCAAGGCAAAACTGTGAATCTTTGAAGGGTACCAATGAAATTTATATCATTTTTGACATCAGGACGATTTTAGAATCATTTCTGCCGACAAATTGAAAAATTATGTTTCGAAGCTTCTCCAAAATTTCAAACATATTTTACATATTCGCTTAAGCAAAATTGTCAATTTTTGAAGAGTACCGATAAAATTTGTATCATTTTTCACATCTCGACGTACGCTAGATCGATTTTAAAACCGTTTCAGCCGAGAAATCGCAAAGAAAATATCCTTCGAATTTTATCGAAAACATCGAAAATTTTTATAAATTCGTCAAAGCAAAACGGTCAATTCTTGAAGAGTACCGATGAAATTTATATCATTTTTGATATCTGCACCTGCCCTACAACGATTTTAGAAACATGTCGCCCGAGAAATTGTAAAAATATATTTCGGGCTTTTTCGAAAGTTTCGAATATCTTTTACAAATTTGTTTAAGCAAAATTGACAATTTTTGAAGGGCACCGATGAAATTTATATCATTTTTCACATCTCGACTGTCCTACAATGTTCTTCTAAGCATTTCAGCCGAGAAGTTGAAAGAAAACTCTCCAATTTTTTCGTATATTTCGAAAATCTTTCGTAAATTCGTCTAAGCGAAATTGCCAATTTTTGAAGAGGGCCGGTAAAACTTATATCACTTTTCACACCTCGAAGTGTTCTACGACGATATCAGAACCATTTCAGCAGAGAAAGTGAAAAAAATACCCTTCGAATTTTATCGAAAATGCCGAAAATCTTTCATAAATTCGTCATAGCAAAATTGTCAACTTTTAAAGAGTACCGATAAAATCTAGATAATTCTTCACATCTGGACGTCCTGTAGAACGAATTTAGAAACATTTCAGCCGAGAATTGGAAAGGACATGTTTCGAACTATATCAAAAATTTCGGAAATCTGTTACAAATTCGTTTAAGCAGAATTATCGACTTTTGAAGAGTATCGATGAAATTTATATCATTTTTCACATTTCGACATGCTCTAGAACGATTTTAGAACCATTTCAGCTGACAAATTGAAAGAAATTTCTTTCGAATTATTTCGAAAATATCGAAAATCTTTTACATATTGGTCTGAGCAAAATTGTCAATTTTTGGAGAGTACCGATATAATTTGTGTCACTTTTCACATCTACACGTGCTGGACAACGACTTGACAAACATTTCAGCCGAGAAATTGAAAAAATATCATTCGAATTTTTTCGAAGGCATCGAAAATGTTTCATAAATTCGTTAAACTAAAATTGTCAATCTTTGAAGAGTCCCGACGAAATTTATATCATTTTTCACATCTCGACGTATTCTGACGTGTTCCGTGGTGAGCGCAAGTAGAAAGAGGAAAGAGAAAGAAAGGAAGTAGATAGAGGTTCCGCCGCAGTAGAAAATTTCGTCTTTGCAAAATCCGCAATTTTTGAGCTCTCACGATGAAAATTTTTAGAAAATATTTAAAATTTTTTAAAAACTTTTGAAAAAAATTTTAAATTTTTAAAAAAAGAATTTTAAATTCGAAAATTTTTAAAAAGTTTTTAAATTTTTAAAAAAATTCGACTTCCTACAATTGCAATTTTTTAGCAGTACCCATGAAACTTATATCGTTTTTCACCTCTCGATGTGCTCTAGAATGATTTTAAAGCCATTTTGGCGAAAAAACTCGCAAAAAGTCTTCTTCGAATTTTTTAAAAATTTCCAGGTTCCGGGACAGCGATTTTTTCGAAAATTTCGACTTCGTAAAATTTCCAATTTTTGAGCACTACTGACGAAGTTTATGTCATTTTTTACGTCTCGACGTGCTCTAGAACGATTTTAGAACCATTTCAGCCGAAAAAATCAAGAAAATTTTTCTTTTCGAACTTTTTCGAAAATTGAAAATAGGATTTCGCCAAACCGGATATGTTCTCATGTTTATTGTCTAAACCAACGGCTTTGATTCCGTTTTTTAAAAATTCGTTTTCCTAAAATTGTCCATTTTTGAGCAGTACCGACGAAACTTATGTCGTTTATCACCTCTCGATGTGCTCTAGAATGACTTTAAAGCCATTTTTGCGAAAATACTGACAAAAAATTTTTTTCGAATTTTTTAAAAATTTCCATGTCCGGGGTCGGCGATTTTTTCGAAAACTTCTACTTCGTAAAATGCTAGTTTTAACATTTCTTACTGATCCTGGTACGGAAAATGCGAAAGGTAACGAATCCAAGGAACTTCCACATCAACTTTTTAATGCTTTTGGCCTTCCCGGAGCAGGAAAAGTGCATCGTCGCTTATTTGCATTGAAAAGCGCTATGTTTCCTCATTTTAGCGTTTTAGCTTTCCTGGAACCGAGAAATAAAAACATGGGCGTTTCACTCGCGAGAATGAGGGATTTTTATCCCTTTTCTGAATTTTTGTGCACAGAGTTACCTATATTGCGTATTTCCATCATGCTGAATATGCTTCCTTGGCGTTTCTAACGTTTCTAATGCCCGAAAAGCAAAAGAGCGGGTAGATTCTAGTGAAAAGGCTCAATTTGATGTTGTTGACGTTGTTCTGATTTCTCCTGCAGGTGGTGCGGAATGCTGCTTATTTTCATCTTAAAAGTTAGCGCCTCTTGACTTCCTTTAATATGGGTTTCTTAAATTCACCTTACTCCCGAAAGCTTCGTCCGTCTTTTTCACTTTACTGTTTTGAAGTGAATAAAACGTATCGAACGGGGAAAAGTCCGTGTAAGAAGAAAATTCCACAATGAAATTTCGCCCCCGTTACAAAGGACAAGAACGATTCATGAACTTCGGTGCATACACGGCGCACTTGGCATACCTTCTACCGACCAAGCACACTCGCATGAAGGCAAAGAGATCGTTTTCTTTTTCTTTTTCTTTCTTTCTCTTTCTTTTTTCTTTGTCGACATTTCGCGGTTGTGCTCCCTCCCCTTATCTTGACCCTTTGAAATTGCCTTATAGCCTTCGGACTGATAGGCAAACATAACCTACATCGCCGCCTGACTAGCCAACTCTGACCTCAGTCGGTGTACGCACCACTGACGTGTGCGGTGAGTAGAGACGGAGGTCCAACGCTCTTACCAAAGGAGTGGTAATGAAACACGGCCCGGTCAAGTTGGACTGAATGTGTTTGCCACAATTGCGGTAGAGTGGAGGACTGCCATTCTCAAAAAACCGCGTCGTAATGGCTGCGCACCCGACTCATCCTCCTTTTTTCCTTTCTTTTTCTTTTGACGCTGATGACGGGAGAAGAGGCCTCCCGAAAGCTTCGTCCGTCTTTTTAAGCGATTGCAAAGGTTCACGGTTTTCCCCGTTTTCATAAAAGCCTTTATTTTCCATCAAAGGCAAAAATACTCAGAGCTTTCGGGCGCTCTCTTGCGCCCGTCATCAGTGAGAAATTCCATTTTGTCGACTGCCCCCAGCCAGTCAACGGATCAGCAAGCTCATCCGCTAGACCGTCAGGGCTGGCAACATCAGCTATCAGGTACTATCCTTGTACCCGTCCAGCGTCCGTCGCCTGCCCATTCAGTCCTGCAGAGAGCGAGCCTCCAAATTATCCATCCAAAGAACAATATTACGTCCGTCCTTTTCACTTTACTGTTTTGAAGTGAATAAAACGTATCGAACGGGGAAAAGTCCGTGTAAGAAGAAAATTCCACAATTCACCTTACTTTCATATTTGCGGTTCTTTGCGTTTCTCACATTTGTTCTTGCGTAAAATAGAGAAGATCCCGCATTTACATCAAAGAACGCTATATATGCCGTTTTTAGCGTTTCCCGCCGAGCTCAAGCCGAAAGAGCAGGAAAACCGGTGCAGGAACATTATATTTCCTAGTTTTACCATTTTTTACCGCTTCTGCTTCGGAAAATAGAAGAGCTAACGTATCCAAGAACTTCGTACCCGCGCATTCTAGCGTTTACGGCGTTTGTGGGGCCCATAAAACAAATGGTCGCTTATTTGCACTGAAAAGCTCAAAGTTGCCGTTTTAGCTTTTCTGCTGCCGAGAAAAGAGAACGTGGGCATGTCAAACGCGATAAAATAAGGGGTTTTTATCCTTTTTCTAATTTTTGCGCACAGATTGACGAATATCGCGTATTTCTATCTACGAGCGCTAAATATGGTTCTTTAGCGTTTCTAACGTTGCCGCTGCGCAAAAACCAAAAGATCGAGTAGTTACTGGTGAAAACGCTAAACTTCATGTTTTTGACGTTGTTCTAGTTTTTCCTGCAGGGAACGCAGGTCGCGTGTTTTCATCTAAACATTCTTAAATTTGCGGTTGTTTTCCCTTCTGGTGTTTGTTGTTCCGGAAAAGCAGACGATCGCGTATTTACGTTGAGAAAGGGTAAATTCGGCGCTTTGAGCGTTTTTCACCATTCTCCTGCCGAAAGAGCAGGAAATGTCCTATTTGCGCACAAGACAATAAATTTGCTGGATTTACCATTTTTTACTGCTCCTGCTGCGGAAAATGCAAAAGGTAACGTATCCAAGTTCTATATCGTGCCCTTTTCTAGCGTTTTTGGGGTGTCTGGGTCTCGCAAAAAAGCGAGATCGTCGCTTATTTGCGTTGAAACGCGCTAAGCTTCCTCATTTTAGCGGTTTAGCTTTTCTCGAGCCAGAAACGAAAACGAGGGCATTTGCTAGGCGAGAATAAGGGGATTTTATCCTTTTTCATAATTACATATTAATTACGGAGTATTTCAACCCGTTGTTGAAAGAAGCAGCTTCTATTGCGTAGCATTCGGGTAGCGACTTTTCATGTCCTCAGCGCGTAGACGTGTATGCACTGAAGACGGGAAAAGTCCCTTCCCGAAAGCTACGCAGTAAAAGCTGCCTCTTTCAACAACGGCTTGAAATACTCCGTAAGTAATTTGTAATTATGAAATCTAACACGCCCGTTCGTAGAAACAGTATTTTCATCCTTTTTCTCATTTTTTGCGCACAAAGAGATGAATGTCGCGTATTCCTATCTAAAAGCGCTGAATGTGTTTCTCTAGGGTTTATAACGTTTCCGTTGTCCAAAAAGCAAAAGATCGAGTAGTTCGTCGTGACAACGCTAAATTTGATGTTTTTGACGTTGCACTCATTATTCCTGCAGGGAACGCTGAAGGTAGCGTGTTTTCATCTCAAAATTACTTTATTTGCTGTTCTTTGCGCTGCTCCCGTTTGTTCTTCCGTAAAAAGGAGATGATCGCGTATTTACATCGGAGAAGGCTAAATTCGCACCTTTTAACGATTTTCGCCCTCCTCCAGCCGAAGAGCAGGAAATATTGTACTTGCGTACAAGAGCACTAAATTTGCTGCTTGAACCATTTCTTACGGCTCCTGATGTGGAAAATGCAAACGGCAATGTATCCAAGAACCGCTTTTAGCGTTTTTGGGGTTTCTGGGCTCGAGAAAGCAGATCGTCGCTTATTGGCACCGAAAAGCGCTAAGGTTTTTCTTTCTAGCGATTTAGGTTTTCTGGAGACGAAAAACGAGAACGTGTTCATCTCGTAAGCGGTAATAAGGGGTTTGTATCATTTTTCTCATTTTTTCTCCATAGAGTGACGAATGTCGAGTATTTCTATCTAAAAGAGCCGAATATGCTGCTTTACCGTTTCTAACGTATCCGTTGCCCAAAAACCAAAGTATCGAGTGATTGCTAAACTTGATATCCTCGACGATGTGCTCATTTTTCTTGCAGGAACACGGAAGGTCGCATGTTTTCATCTAACATTTCCAAAAATGGCGGTTGTGTGCGCATGTCGTGATTGTTCTTCCGGAAAAGCAGACGATCGCGCAAATGCATCGAAAAAGGCTAAATTCGCCGTTTTATCGTTTTTCGCCCACCTACTGCCGTAAGAGCAGGAAATCTCGTATATGCGTACAAGAACACTAAATTTCCAGGCGTCACCATTTTTTGCGGCTCCTGTTACGGAAAATGCAAAAGGTAACGTATCTAACAACTTTATACATGCACTCTTTAGCGTTCTTCCGTTTGTGGGGCCGAAAAAGCATATGTTCGCTTATTCGCATTGTGAAGCGCTAAGCTTCCCCGTTTTAGCGTTTTAGGCTTCCTGGAGCCCAGAAATCAGAACGCGTGGCTTTCCTACGCGTGAATAAGTGATTTTTATCCTTTTTCTGGTTTCTTGTGCAAGGAGTGACTAATATCGCGTATTTCTTAGCAAAAGCACTGAATATACTTCTTCTGTGTTTCTAACGTTTCTGCTGACCAAAAAACAAAAGAACAAAAGATCAACTACTCGTGAAAATGCTAAATTTGTTGTTCTTTACGCTGTGCTCATTTTTCCTGCAGGGATTGAAAAACCTCGCTTATTTTCATCTGGAAACATAAGTTTCCCGTATTCACATCCAAGAAGGCTGCCTTTTTTTGCGTTTTCGTCTTTTCTTGGGTCTTCGTCCTCCTCCTACCGAAAGAGCAGGGAATCTCGTACTTGCGGGAAATAACAGTAAATTTGCTGGGCTCCTGCTACGGAAAATGCAAAAGGTAACGTATCTATAAAATTTATAAGGCGTTCTTAGCGCTTTTGGCGTTTCTGGGGCAGAAAAAGCAGATGGTCGGCTATTCGCACTGAGAAGAGCTAAGCGTCTTCATTTTAGCGTTTCAGGTTTCCTGGATCCGAAAAACGAGAGCGATGGCATTTCGAATGCGTGAACAAGGGGTCTTTATCCTTTTTCCAATTTTTTGTGCACAGTATGGCGAATGTCGCCTATTTCTGTCTAAAGTGCGCTGAATGCTCTCCTTTAGCGTTTCTAGCATTTCCGCTGCGAAAAAAGCAAAAGACCGAGTAGTTGCACGTGAAAACGCCAAATGTGATGTTTTTGACCTCATTCTCATTTTCCTCTAGGCAACGCAGAAGGTAGAGTATTTTCACCTAAAGGTTCTTAAATTGGCGGCTCTTTGCGCTTCTTGTGTTCATTCTTCCGGAGAAGCAGAAGGTCGCGTATTTGCATCGAAGAAGGCTAGGTGGACCTTTTCAGCGTTTTTCGCCGAGCTTCTGCTGAAGGAGCACGAAAACTAAAACATATGGTCGCTTATTTGCATTGAAAAGCGCACAGTTTTCCCATGTTAGCGTTTTAGCTTATCTGCGGCCGAGAAAGGAGAACGTGGGTATTTCACTTGCGAGGATAAGCGGTTTTTATCGTTTTTCTCATTGTTTTGCAGCGGGTGACAAATATCGCGTATTTCCATCCAAAAGCGTGGAATGTGTTCGTTTAGCTTACGTTCCTGCTGGGAAAAAAGCTAAAGATCGAGTAGTTACTCGAGAAAACGCTAAATTTGATGTTTCTGACGTTGGTCTTATTTTTTCCTGCAGGAAACTCAGAAGGTGACATATTTTCATCGAAAAGTTTTTAATCTGCGCTTCTTTGAGTTTCTCGTGCTTGTTCTTCCGGAGAAGCTGAAAGTCGGGTAATAACATCGCAGAAGGCTAGATAGTCTTTTATAGCGTACTTCGCCCTCATCTTGCCGAATGAGGAGGAAATCTCGTATTTGCGGGCAAGAACAATTTAGTTGATGGTTTTATCATTTTTTACGGCTCGTGGTACGGAAAATGAAAAATGTTTACGCGAATATATACCTATCCAAGATCTTTGTACATGCCCTTTTTAGCTTTTTGGCGTTTCTGGGGCCCACAAAACAAACGTTCGCTTATTTGCTTTGAAAAGCGCAAAGCATTCTACCTTTAGCGATTTAGCTTTTCTGGGGACCAACAACCAGGACCTGGGCATAACACTCCCGAGAATAAGCGGTTCTTATCGCTTTTCTCATTTCTTGTGCACGAGAGAGATATCTATCCTAAAGCGCTGAATATGCTTCTTAAGCGTTTCTAACGTTCTTGCTGCCGCCAAAAGAGAAAGATCCAGTAGCCACTGGCGAAAAGGCTAAATTTTATCTTTTTGACGTAGTTCTTATTTCTCCAGCAGAGAGCGCAGAAAGTGGTGTGTTTTCATCTATAAAATCTTAAATTTTCGGTTATTTCCGCCTCACGCGCTCGTTCCCCCGGAAAAGCTGAAGGTCGGCCATTTTCATCTAAGAAGGCTAAGTTCGCCGTTTTTGGCGATTTCGAACTCCTGCTATCGAAAGGGCAGGAAATCTGGTACTTACAGAACCACTAAATTTGCTGCATTTACCATTTCTACGGTTCCTGCTACGAAAAATGCAAAAGGTAACGTACCCAAGATCATTACACATGCGCTATTTTAGACTTTTTGGCGTCTCTGGGCCGAGAAAGCAGATGGTCGCTTACTTGCATTGACAAGCACAAAGTTTTCTCATCTTAGCGATTAGCTTTTACGGTGTCGAGAAAGGTGAACGTAAGCTCGCGAGAATAAGCGGTTTTTATCGGTCTTCTCATTAATTGTGCACAGAGTGACGAATATGTCGTATATCTATCTAAAAGTGCTGAGTATGCTTCTTTCCCGTTTCTAACGTTTCTGCAACGTAAGAAGCAAAAGATCGAGTAGTTACTCGTGAGAACGCTAAATTAGATCTTTTTGACGTTGTTCTCATTTTTCCTGCAGGAACCGCAAAACGTCGCACATTTTCATCGAAAACGCTTTACATTTGCGCTTCTCGCGTTTGTTCTTACGGAACCACTTTCTAACGTTTCTGCAGCCTTTTCACGCTCGTAACGTTCCTAACTTTCCTTTATAACGTTCCTCCGGAACCGGTTTCTAACGTTCCCCACGGTTCCTCACGCTTCTTCTTGCGAAACCAGTTTCTATCGTTTCTGATGGCCAAGAAGCAAAGCATCGAGCAGTTACTCCTGAAAAGGCTAAATGTGATGTTTTTGACGTTGTTCTCATTTTTCCTGCTGTAAATGCAGGATGTCGAGCATTATCATTTAAAAATTTTTACATTTCCTCTTGGCTTTGCACTTCTCGCGTTTGTTCTTCCGGAAAAGCAGATGGTCGCGTATTTACATCTAAGAAGTCTACATTCGCCGTTTTTAGCGTTTTTCACCCACCTCTAGCCAAAAGAGCTCATATTAGCGTACGGGAACACTAAATTTGAAGATTTTTGCATTTTTGGGCCTCCTGCTGCGGAAAAGAAAAACGGTAACGTACACAAAAGCTTTACACATGATGTTGCAGCACTTTTGGCGTTTGTGGGGCCGACAACGCAGACGGCGGCTTATTTGCATGGCAAAGCGCTAGGCGTCCTCACTATAGCGTTTTATCTTTCCTGGAGCCGAGAAACGAGAACGAGAATATTTCGTACACGAGAATAAGGGATTTTTATCCTTTCTCTCATTTTTGGGCACAGAGCGACGAATGTCGCGCATTTCAGTCTAAAAGCGCTTAACGTGCTTCTTTAGCGTATCTAAGGTTCCGGTTGACCAAAAAGCAAATGATCGTGCCGTTATTCGTGAAAACGCAAAGTTTGATGTTTTGCATGTTGTTCTCATTTTTCCAGCATGGAAAGCATTAGGTCCCGTATTTCCATCTAGAAGCACCTAAATTTGCGATACTTTGCACTTCTCGCGTTTGGTCTTCCCCAAAAGCTGAAGTCCATGTATTTTCATCGAAGAAGGCTAAATTAACCGTTTTTAGCGCTTTCCGCCCACTCCTGCCAAAAGAGCACGACATCTCGTATTTGCGTGCAAGAACACTAAGTTGGCTGGTTTTAGCATTTTTACTACTCCTGGTACTGAAAATGCAAAAGGTATACTATCCAAGAACATTACACAAGCGCTTGGCTAGCGTTTCTGGCGTTTCTAGGTTCCGTAAAGCAGACGGTCGCTTACTTGCATTGAAAAGTGCAAGGTTTTCTCATTTTGGCGTACTAACTTTCCTGGGGCTGAAAAACGAGAACGTGAACATTTCACTCGCGAGAGCACGCGGTTTTTATCGATCTTCTCATAATTTGTGCATAGGCTGACGAATATGTCGTATTTCTATCTGGAAGCTCATTCACCGATTCTAACGCTTCTGCAACCCAAAAAGCAAAAGATCGAGGAGTCACTCGCGAAAAGACTAAATTTGATGTTTTTGACCTTGTTCTCATTTTTCCTGCAGGAAACACAGAAGGTCGCGCATTTTCATTTGCGGACTGTTTATGCGCTTCTCGCGGTTGTTCGTCCGGAAAGGTATTTACATCTAAGAAGCCTGAATTCGCCTTGTTTAGCGTTTACCGCGCTCCTCCTGCCAAAAGAGCATAAAATCTCGTTTTTGCGCGCAAGAACACTAAATTTGCTGGTTTCCTTATTTTTTCGGCTTCTACTATCGAAAATGCAAAAGGCACTGTATCCAAGAACTTTAAACGTGCCCTTTTTAACGTTTTGGCGTTGATGGGGCCAGAAAAGCAGATGGTTGCTCTAATGTCCATTGAAGAACGCTACGTTCCTTCATTCTAGCGTTTTGGCATCACTGTCGCCGAAAATGGAGAACGTGGGCATTTCACTCGCGAGAATAAGGGGTTCTTATCCAATTTCTCACTTTTTGTGCACAGGGCGACGAACGTCGTGTATTTGTATCTGACCGCGCTAAATATGCTTCCTGAACGTTTTTAACGTTCCTGCTGCACAAAAAGTAAAATGGTCGAGTAGTTACTCGTGAACAAGCTAAATCTAACATTTTTGACGTTACTCTCATTTTTCCATGAGGAAACGCAGAAGGTTACGAATTTTTATTTAAAAAAATTCTTGCACTTGATGGGCTTTGCGCATGCCGCGTTTGTGCTTCCGGCAAAGCTGACGACCGTGGATTTGCATCGAGGTAGGCTAAATTCGCCGTTTCTAGCGTTTTTCGCCCTCCTGCAGCCGTAACAACAGGAAATACTGTATTTACGTGTAATAACGCTGAACTTGCTGGTATTGCAATTTTTACGGCTCCTGTTGCGGAAAATGCAAATGCCAAAGTATCCAAGAACTTTACGCATGCGCTTTACAGAGTTTCTGGCGTTTCTGGGGCCGAAAAAGCATATGGACGTTTATTTGCATTGAAAAGCGCTAAGCTTCCTCATTTTACGGTTATAGCATTTCTGGAGCCCAAAAATGAGAACGGCGGCATTTCTTGCGCTAGAACAAGGGGTTTTTGTTTTTCCTTCTCGTTTTTTGTGCACAGACAGATGAATGCCGCGTATTTCAATGTAAATGCGCTGAGCATGCTTCTTTCGCGTTTCTTACGTTTCCTTTGCTCAGAAAGCGAAAAGATCGAGCAGTTACTCGCGAAAACGCTAAATTTGGTGTTCTTGACGTTGTGCTCCTTATTGCTGCAGGGAACGCAGAAGGTCGCGTATTCCAAAAATCCATAAACTGGTGATTATATCCGCTTATCATGTTTTTTCTTCCGGAAAAGCAGAAGATCGCGTATTAGGGAAGGGTAAATTCTATTTTTTCAGCGTTCTCACCCTCCTCCTGCAGAAAGATCAGGAAATCTCGAATATGCGTGCCAGTACACTAAACTTGCATACTTTACCATTTTCAACGGCTACTGCTACAGAAAAAGCGAAACGTAACGTATCGAAAACTTTAAACATGCGCATTTTATCGTTTACCGCGCCTGGGGCCGAAAATGCAGATGGTCGCTTACGTGCATGGAAAAGCGCTGGGCTTAATCATTTCAGCGTTTCTTCATTTCTGCACCCGAAAAACGAAAGCGAGGGCATTTCCTATGCAGGAACAAGCGGTTTTCATCGCTCTTATAATTATTTGTGCACAGAGTGGCGAGTATCGCGTATTTCCATCTAAAAGTGCTGAATATGCTTCTTTACTTTTCTAACGTTTCTGCAGCCCATAAAGCAAAACGTTACTCGTGAAAACGCTAAACATGATGTTTTTGACGCTGTTCCCATTTTTAGTGGAGGAAATGCACAAGGTAGCGTGTTCTCATGTATAGTTCTTTAACTTGCAGACCTTTCCGCTTCTCGCGATGGTGCTTGTGGAAACGCAGAAGTTGGCGTATTTACATCGAAGAAGGAAAAATTCCCGATTTTTAGCGTTTTTGCCCTCCTCGAGGCTATACAGCAGAAAATCGTAATTTACATGCACGAAGACTGAACTTGCAGGTTTTACCATTTTGACGTCTCCTACTGCGGTAAATGAAAATGCTAACGTATCCAACAACTTGACCATGCGATTTGTAATGTTTTTATCATTTCAGGGTCTGGAAAAGCAGATGGTCGCTTATATCTGTAGAAATGTGCTAAGCTACCTCATTTTAGCTGTTATCTTATCTGGAGCCGAGAAACGAGAACGGGGGCATTTCCTACGCGAGAATACGGGAATGTCATCCGTTTCCTCATTTTTTGCGCAGGGTGACGAATGTCGCGTATTTCAATGTAAAAGATCGAGCAGTTGCTCGTGAGGACGATAAATTTGATGTTTCTGACGCTGTGCTCATTATTGCTGCAGGGAACGCAGGAGCTCGCGTGTTCCAAAAATCGCAAAACTGCTGTTTCTATCCGCTTTTCATGTTTGTTCTTCCAAAAAGCTGACGATCGCGTACTTTCATCGAAGAAGGCAAAATTCTCAGCTTTCGGAGGTTTTCACCGTCGTTTTGCCGAAAGAGCAGGAAATGTCGTATTTACGTACAAGAACACTAAATTTGCACATTTTTCCATTTTTTACGGCGCCTGGTACGGAGAATACAAAAGGTAACGTGTCCAAACACATTTCACATGACCTTTTTTATCGTTCTCGGCGTTTCTGGTGCCGAAAAGGCAGATGTTCACTTATTTGCATAGAATAACACTAAGCTTCCTCATTTCAGCGTATTAGATTTTCTGGTCCGAACAAGGAGAACGAGAACATTTCCTACAGCGGGTTAAGGTATTCATCCTTTTTCTCATGTTTTGGGCACAGAGTGACGAATGTCACGTATTTCTGCTAAAAGCGCTGAATATGGCTCTTTACCAATCGCAACGCTTCCGTAGCGCAAAAGCGAAACATCGAGTCGTTACTCGTAAAAAGGTTAAATATGTTTTGGACGTTGTTCTCATTTTTCCTACAGAATGTTCCCTGTTTTAATCTAGAAACTCCTAAACTTGCGGTTCTTTGCGATTCTCGCGTTTGTTCTTCCAGAGAAGTTGAAGGTCGCGTATGTACATCGAAGAAGGCTAGACTCTCTGTTTTTAGCGTTTTTCGACCTCCTCCATCCGAAACAGCAGAAAATCTTAGCCTACGTCAAAGAAGACTGCACTTGCAGGTTTTCCATTTTTGCTGCTCCTGTTGCGTAAACTGCGAAAGGTAACATATCGAAGAACTATGTCGTGCCTTTTTTAGCGTTTTTGGCGTTTGTGGGGCCAAAAGAGCAGATAGCCGCTTATTTGCGTCGAAAAGCGCTAAGCAGCCTCACTTTCGCGGTTTACCTTGTCTGGAGCCGAGAATCGAGAACGAGGACATTTCCTGCGGAAGAATATGGCGTTTTTCATCGCTCTTATCATTATTTGTGCACAGAGCGACGAGTATCGCGTATTTCCATCGAAAAGTGGTGAATATGCTTCTTTACATTTTCTAACGTTTCTACAGCGCATAAAGCAAAGGGTAGAGTAGTTACTCGTGAAAACGCTAAACTTCGTGTTCTTACGTTGTTCTCATTTTGCACACAGCGACGAATGTCGTGCATTTCTATATAAAAGCGATGACCATGCTTCTTCAGCGTTTCTAACGTTCCTGCTGCCCAAAAATAAGGTCGAGTAGTTACTCGCGAAAACGCTAAAATTGATGTTTTCGACGTTGTTCTCATTGTCAATCGGGGAAACACAGGAGGTAACGTATTTTCATCTAAGGATTTTTAAATGTGCGGTTCTTTGTGCTTCTCGCGTTTCTGCTTCCGGGAAAGCAGAAGTTCCATTATATACTTCGAAGAAGTCTAAGTTCGTCGTTCTCAGCGTTTTTTGCCCTCCTCCAGCTGAAACAGCAGGAAATCTTAACCTACGCGCAAGAACACTGCACCTACACTATTTACCATTTTTACGGCTCCAGCTGCGGAAAACGCGAAAGGAAACGTATCCAAGAAGCGCTCTGCATGCGCTCTGCAGCGTTTCTCGCGTTTCTGGCGCCGAAAACGCAGATGGTCGCTTATTTGCATTCAAAAAGCGCTAAGCTTCCCCATTTTAGGGTTTTAGCTTTTCTGGAGCCGAAAAACGAAAACGAGGGCTTTCCAACGCGAGAATAAGGCGTTTTTATCCTTTTTCTCATTTTATGGGCACAGAGTGACGAATATCGTGTATTTCTATCTGAAAGCGCTGAATATGCTGCGTTAGCGTTTCTGACGGTTCCGTTGCCCAAAACGCTAAAGACGGAGCAGTTACTCGAGAAAACTCTAAATTTGATGTTTTTCACGTAGTGTACATCATTCCTGCAGGGAACGCAGAAGGTGGCGTATTTCGGTCTAAGAATTCCTAAATTAGCGGTTCTTTGCGCTTGCCGTCCTTGTTCTTCCGGGAAAGCAGAATTTCGCGTACATGTATCGAAGAATGCTAGATTCGCAGTTTTAAGCGTTTTCACCCTCCTCCTGCCCAAAGAGCAGGAAATCGTGTATTTCCGTGCAAGAACACTACATTTGCATGTTTTACCATTTTCTACGGCTACTGCTACGTAACGTATCCAAAGCTTTAAACATGCGCATTTTAACGTTTTGGCCGCATCTGGGACCCAAAATGCACATGGTCGCATACGTGCATTGAAAAGCGCTAGGCTTCATCATTTCAGCGTTTCATTATTTCTGCAGCCGAAAAACGAAAACGAGGGCATTTCCTATGCACGAACAAGCGGTTTTCATCGCTCTTATCATTATTTGTGCACAGAGCGACGAGTATCGCGTATTGCCATCGAAAAGTGGTGAATATGCTTCTTTACATTTTCTAACGTTTCTACAGCGCATAAAGCAAAGGGTAGAGTAGTTACTCGTGAAAACGCTAAACTTCGTGTTCTCATTTTTAGTGGAGGAAACGCAGAAGGTAGCGTGTATTGATCTATAGTTCTCTAATTTGCGGAAGTTTCCGATTCTCGCGTTTGTGCTTCCGGAAACGCAGAAGTTCGCGTATGTACATCGATGAAGGTTTTTAGCGTTTTTCGCCTTCCTCCAGCCGATACAGCAAAAAATCGTATTTCATATAGGAAGACTGAACATGCAGGTTTTACCATTTTTACGGCTCCTACTGCGGAAAATGCAAAAGCGATCGTATCCAAGAACTTTACCATGTCCTTTGTTGCGTTTTTGCGTTTCTGGGGCCGAAAAAGCAGATGGTCGCTTATTTCCGTTTAAATGAGCTAAGCTGCCTTATTTTAGCAGTGATCATATGTAGAGCCGAGAAACGAGAACCAGGGCATTTCCTACGCGAGAATTCGGTATTTTTATCCGTTTTCTCATTCTTTTACACAGAGTGACGAATGTCGCGTGTTTCAGTGTAAAAGCTTTAGCGTTTCTAACGTTTCTGTTGGCCGAAAGGCGAAAGATTGAGTAGTTACTTGTGAGAACGGTAAATTTGATCTTTTTGACGTTGTGCTCATCACTCCTACAAAGAACTCAGAAGGTTGCGTATTTCCATTAAAAAATACCATACTTGGTGGTTCACTGCGCTTTTCGTGTTTGTTCTTCCGGGAAAGCAGAAGATCGCGTAGTTATATCGAAGAAAGCTAAATACGCCGTTTCTAGCGTTCGTCAACCTCTTCGTGCCGATAGAGAGGGAAATGCGTACAAGAACACTAAACATGCAGATTTTTCCATTGCTACGGTTCCTGCTGCATAAAATACAAAAGGTAACGTATCCAAAATCTTTATACATGAGCTTTTTAGGTTTTTCTGCGTTTCTGGGGCTGAAAAGGTAGACGGTCGCTCATTTGCATTGAAAAGCGCAAAGCTTCCTCATTTTAGCGTTTTTCCTTTTCTGGAGCCGATAAACGAGGACGAGTATATTTCCTAGCCGGGGGGTTAAGGTTTTTATGCTTTTTCTCATTTGTTGGGTGCAGACTGACCATAGCGTATTTCTGCCTAAAAGCGCTGAATGTGCCGCCTTAGCGTTTTTCACGTTTCGTTTGCCCAAAAAGCAAAAGATCGTGTCGTTACCCGTGAAAAGGCTAAGCTTGATGCTTTTGACGTTGTTGTTTAGTTCTTTGTAACGGGAGCGAACAGTGTATGTTGTTTGTTGTACACGGACTTTTTTTCCCGTTGAAAATGCTTTATTTAAATAGCAAAAACACAAAAAGAACAAAATGAAACGGTCGTAGAGACCTAGCTGAACTGCCGTGAGCGGTCGTAGAGACTTGGCTCTGAAGCTTTACCAACGGGGCGGAGGCTAACACTGCCCGGTCAAGGTTGGACTGAGAGTGTTCCCGCCACTGCGGTTTAGTGGAGGAGCTGTCTCTCAGAATTCACGGTATGTGTCTACAGGACTCATTCACTTTTTCTTGTCTTTTTATTTTCTTTTTTGGCGCTGATGACGGGTCAAGATGGACCCGAAAGCTTTGGCGTTTTTTTTTGTGTTTTCGCTTTTCCGTCTACAACAAACAGTATATTTTGACGTTGTTATCATTTTTAATGCAGGCAAAGCAGAAGCTCCAGTATTTTCATCTACAAACTCCTGAATTCGAGCGTCTTTGCGCTCCTCGCGTTTGTTCTTCCGGAAATGGTGAAGTTAGGGTATTTACATCGGGGAGGGTTAGACTCTTTGTTTTTAGCGTTTTCCGCAGTCCTCCAGTCGGAAGAGCAGGAAATCTCATATTTGCATGCAAGAATATTAAATTTGCATGTTTTACCATTTTTTCCTGCTACTCTAACGCAAAATGCGAAAGGTTACGTATCCAAAACTTAAAACATGCGCATTTCAGCGTTTTCGGCGATTCGGGGGCCGAAAGTGCAGATGGTCGCTTACGTGCATTGTAAAGCGCTAGGCATCATCATTTTAGCGTTTTATCATTTCTGGAGGCGAAAAACAATAGCGAGTGCACTTCCTACACGCGAAGAAGTGGTTTTTATCGTGTTTCTCATTATTTGTGCACAGAGTGACGAGTATCGCGTATTTCCATCCAGAAGTGCTGAGTATGCTTCCTTACCGTTTCTAACGTTTCTGCAGCCCACAAAGCAAAACATGGAGTAGTTACTCGACAAATGGCTAAATTTGATCTTTTTGACGTTGTTCTCATTTTTCATGCAGGAAACGCAGATGGTTGCGCAATTTCATCTGAAAATTTTTACATTTGCGTCTTGGCTTTGCGCTTCTGGGGTTTGTTCCTGCGCAACAGGTATCTATAGTTCCTGCAGCCTTCTAACAGCTTATATTTCTAGCGTTCATAGCGTTTCTTTGGATCGGTTTACTAACGCTCATAACGTTTCCGCTAGTTTTCTCTTCCGCACTCAGTTTCCGACGTTTCTGCACCCCAAGCAGCTAAAAGTCGAACAGTTACTCGTGAAAAGGCTAAATTTGACATTCCTCACGTTGTTCTCATTTTTCCAGCAGGGAAAGCAGGAGGTCCCGTATATTCATCTAAAAACTCCTGAATTTGCGGTTCTTTGCGCTCGTCGCGTTTGTTCTTCCGGAAATGCCGAAGGTCGCGCATTTACGTCGAAGAAGGCTAGATTATCTGCTTTTAAAGTTTTTCGCCCTCCTCCTGTCGAAAGAGCAGGAAATCTCGTATTTGCGTGCAGGAACATTAAATTTCAATGTTTTACCATTTTTACGGCTACTGCTACGGAAAATCCGAAAGGTTACGTATCCAAAACTTTAAACATGCGCATTTTAGTGTTTTTGCCGTTTCTGGGGACGAAAATGCAGATGGCCGCTTACTTGCATTGAAAAGCGCTAGGCTTTATCATTTTGGCGTTTTGTCATTTCTAGAGTCGAAAACCGAGAACGAGGGCATTTCCTACGCGCGAACGAGCGGTTTTTGTCGTTCTTTTCATTATTTATGCATATAGTGACGAGTACCGCGTATTTTTATCTAAAAGAGCTGAATACGTTTCTTTACCGTATCTAACGTTTCTGCAGCTCAAGATAGAGTAGTTACTCGCGAAATGGCTAACTTTGATGTTTATGGCGTTGCTCTCATTTTTCCTGCAGGGAAGCGGAAGGTCGCGCATTTAAATATTTTCACATTTCCGCCATGGTTTGCCCGTCTCGCGTTTGTTCTTCCGGAACCAGTTTCTATCGTTTCTGTAGACTTCTAATCTGCCTGGCCTTCCTAGCTTTCCTTTCTAACGTTCCTAACGTTTCTCCGGAAATGGATTTTTACGTTTCTAATGTTTCCGCACGCTTCTTCTTCAGGAACCAGTGTCTAGCGTTTCTGCAACCAAAGAAGCAAAAGATGCAGCAGTTACTGGTGAAAAGGTTAGATTTTAGGTTGTCGACGTTCTTCTCATTTTTCTGGAGGAAACGCAGATGGTGGCGCATTTTCATCTAAAAATTTTTACATTTGCGCCCTGTGTTTACGCTTCTCGCGTTGGTTCTTCCGGAAAACCTCATGGTCGCGTATTTACATCGAAGATGGCTAAATTCGTCGTGTTTAGCGTTTGTCGAGCTCCTCCTGCAGAAAGAGCACGAAATCACGTATTTGCATGCAATAACACTAAATTTGCAGGTTTTTCCATTTTTACGTACCTTCTACGGAAAGTGCAAAAGGCAACGTGTCGAAGAACTTTAAACGTGTCCTTTTCCGCGTTTTTGCCGTTCCTGGGGCCAAAAAACCATATGGTCGTTTATTTGTATTGAAAAGCACTATGTTTCTTCATCTTAGCGTTTTAGCTTTACTCTGGCCGAAAATGCAGAACGTGCGCATTTCACTCACGAGACTAAGCTGTTTTTACCCTTTTTTCATTTTTTGTGCATAGAGTGTGCAGTTGTGTCTAAAATCGCAAAATATGGTTCTTTACCGTTACTCACCTTTCTGCTGCCCAAAAAGCAAAACTTCGAGTGGTTACTCGTGAAAACGATAAACTTGACGTTTCTGACGTTGTTCTCATTTTTCCAGTAGGAAACGCAGAAGGTTGCGGATTTGCATCCAAAATACTTACATTTGGGGTTCTTTGCTGTTCTCGAGTTAGTTCTTCCGCAAAAGCTGAAGGTCGCCTGTTTACATCGAAGAAGGCTGAGGTCACCGTGGTTTGCCTTTCTCGCACTCCTCCTGCCGAAAGAGCAGAAAATTTCTAAACTAAGTGCAAGAACACTAAATTTGCTGGTTTTACCATTTTTACGGCTCTTGCTACGGAAAGTGCAAATGGTAACGCATACAAGAACTTTATATATGCGTTTTGTTAAAGATTTTCGCGTTTCTGGGACCTATAAAGCACATGGTCGCTTGTTTGCACTGAAAAGCACTAAGTTTTCTCATTTTGGCGTTTTAGCTTTTCTGGGCCGGAAAAGGAGAACGTGATCATTTCACTCGCGAGAATGAGCGGTTTTTATTGATCTCCTCATTATTTGCACACAGAGTCACGAATATCGCGTATTCGTATCCAAAAGTGCTGAATAAGCTTCTTTACCGTTCTGCATCCGAAAAAAGCAAAAGATCGAGTAGCTACTCGTGAAAAGTCTAAGTTTAATGTTTTTGACGTTGTTCGCATTTTTCCTTCACGAAACGCAGAAGGTCGCGCGTTTCCATCTGAAATTTTCACACTTGCGTCTTGGGTTTGAGCTTCTAGCATTTGTTCTTCCAGAACGTTGCTAACGTTACTAGCGTTCCTAACGTTGCTAATGCAACCTTCTAACATTCCTAACCTGCCTAACGTATCTTTCTAGCGTTCCTAACGTTCCTATGGAGCCGGTTTCTAACGTTCCTAATGTTTCCTCACGTTTCTTCTTCCGGATCCAGTTTCTAACGTTTCTGCACCCCAATAAGCAAAATATCGAGCAGTAACTCGTGAGAAGGCTAAATTTGATGTTTCTCACGTTGTTCTCATATTACCTGCAGGAAACGCAGATGGTGGCGCATTTTCATCAAAGAATTCTTACGTTTGCGTCCTGTCCTTGCGCTTCCCGCGTTTGTTCTTCCGGAAAAGCTGATGGTCGCCTATTTACATCGAAGAAGGCTAAATTCGCCGTGTTTAGCGTTTATCACCCTCCTCCGGCCGAAACAGCAGGAAATCTTGTATTTGTACAAGAACACTGAACTATATCGTACACTTTTTAGCATTTTTGGCGTTTCCGGCCCGAAAAAGCAGACCTTCGCTTATTTGCATTGAAAAGAGGTAAGCTTCTTCATTCTAGCGATATTGCTATTATGGAGCCTGAAAAGAAGAACGTGTGCCTTTCCTACGAGAGAATGTGTGGTTTCTTTCCTTTTTCTTATTTTTTGTGCAGACAGTGACGAATGTCGCGTATCTCTGTGTACAAGCGCAAAGTACGCTTCTTCAGCGTTGTTAACCCTTCTGCACCGCGAAGCAAATGACCGAGTAGTTACTCGTGAAAACTCTAAATTTTATGTTTTTGACGTTGTTCTCGTTTTTAATGGAGGAAAAGCAGAAGGTAGCGAATTTTCATCCAAAAATTTGTAAATTTGCGTTTCTTTGTGCTTCTCGCCTTTGTGCTTCCTGTAAAGCAGAATGTCCCCTATTTACGTCGAAGAAGGCTAAATTCGCCGTTTCTAGCCTTTTTCTCGCTCCTTCAGTGGAAACAACAGGAAATCATGTGTTTGCGTACAAGAACACAGAATTTGCAGGTTTTACCATTTCTACAGCTCCTGCTGCGTAAAATGCAAAAGCAAACGTATTCCAGAACTATATTGTGCCCTGTTAGGCGTTTCTTGACGCTTCCGGGGTCGTAAAAGCAGATGGACGCTTATTTGCGTTGAAAAGCGCTAAGATGCCTTGTTTTAGCGGTTCAGCATATCTGGAGCCGAAAAACGACTACGAGGGCATTTCCTACGCGAGGATAAGGGGTTTTATCTTTTTCTCATTTTTTGCGCACAGAGTGACGAGTGTCGCGTGTTTCAATGTAGAAGCGCTGAATATGCTTCTTCAGCGTTTCTAACGTTTCCGTTGCCCAAAAAGCAAAAGGTCGAGCAGTTACTCGTGAGAACGCTAAATTTGATGTTTTTGAGGTTGTGCTTATTATTGCTGCAGGGAGCGCAGGAGGTCTCGTATTTTCATCGAAAAATTACAAAATTGGCGGTTCTTTGCGCTTATCTTGTTCCGCAAAGCCAGAAGCTCGCGCATTTACATCGAACGAGGCTAAATTCCACGTTTTTGGGGTTTTTCACCCTCCTCCTACAGAAAGAGCAGGAGATCTCGTATTTACGTGCGAAAACAGTAAACTTGCTGGTTTACCATTTTTACGGCTGCTGATCAGGATACTGCAAAAGCTAATGCGTGTAAGAACTATATACATGCCTTCTTGAAGTTGTCTCTTCACGGATTTCTGCCGCTTTTTGCTTCTTGTACGTTGGAAGAAGCAAAAAAACGGGAGAAATCCGTGAAGAGACAACTTCATGAAGATCTACGCCCCCGTTAAAAGACATCCAGTCATTCGAAACTACATGCCTTCTTAGTGTTTTTGGCGTTTCCACAGCCCGCAAAACATATATTCGCTTATTTGCATTGAAAAGCGCAAGCTTTTCTCACTTTTGCGTTATTGCTTTTCTGGGGACCAAAAAGGAGAACCTGGGCATTGCACTCGCAAGAATAAGCGGTTTTTATCGTTTTTCTCATTTTTTGTGCACTGCTTGACGAAAATCGCGTACATCTATCGAAAAGCGCTGAATATGCATCTTTATGGTACCTACCGTTTTTGCTACCCCAAAAAGAGAAAGATCGACTACTCGCGAAAAGGCTAAATTTAATCTTTTTGATGTTATTCTTATTTTTCCAGGAGGAAACCGGCAAAGTGGCGTATTTTCATCTATAAATTGTTAAATTTTCGGTGCTTTGCGCCTCACGCGTTCCTTCCTCCAGAAAAGCTGAAGTTCGCGTATTTACATCTAAGAATGCTAAGTTCGCCATTTTTCGCGTTTTCGACCTCTTCCTGCCGAAAGGGCAGGAAATCTGGTAGTTGCATACAAAAACACTAAGTTTGCTGGTTTTCCTATTTTTGCCGCTCCTGCTACGGAATAGGGAAAGGTAACGTATCCAAGATCTTTGTACATGCGCTTTTTAGTGTTTCTGGCGTTTATGGGGCCCGTAAAACAAATGGCCGCTTATTTGCATTGAAAAGCGCAAAGTTTTTTGATTTTCGCGTTTTATCTATTTTGGGGCTAAAGAAGGAGAACGTGAGCATTTCACTCGCGAGAATAAGCGGTTTTTATCGTTCTTCTCATTATTCGTGCATACGATGACGAGTATCCCGTATTTTTATCTAAAAGTACTTCCTTTCTTTATGCTTCTTTACCGTATCTATCGTTGCTGCAACATAGAAAGCAAAAGATCGAGTAGTTACTCGTGAAATGGCGAAATCTGTTGTTTTTGACGCTGTTCTCATTTTTCGTGCAGCAAGCGCGGAAGGTCGCACAATGCCAGCTAGAAATTTCTGCACTTGCGTCTTGGCTTTGCGCTTCTCGCGTTTTCACTGCCGGAACCAGTTTCTACCGTTTCTGCATCCTTCTAACGTTCTTAACCTTCCTAAATTTCCTTTCTAGCGTTCCTAAGGTTTCTGCTGACCCGGTTTCTAACGTTCCTAATGTTTCCTCACGTTTCTTCTTCCGGACCAAGGTTCTAACGTTTCTGCAGCCCAAGAAGTAAAAGATCGAGCAGTTACTCGTGAGAAGGCTAAATTTGATGTTTTTGACGTTGTTCTCATATTCCTGCAGGAAACACAGAAGGTGGCGCATCTTCATCTAGAAATGATTACGTTTGCGTGCTCATATGCGATCAATGATAACACGGATTTTTCCCCGTTTGAACCTTTTTCCCCGTTTGAACCTTGTTGTCTAAACTGATATTTTATTTTATTTTATTTTCCCACTGAAGACGGGCGCAAGGTAGCGCCCGAAAGCTCTGGAGAATTTACCTTTTTTGGAATAAAAAAGGTTCAAACGGGGAAAAATCCGTGTTATCATTGATCGCATATGTGCACAACACCCCGTAAAAAGAAGATTTTTCAATTATATGATACGTGCTGCACGGGGCACTGGACACTACCGGACTGGAATTGGCAACGGCAGAAAAGGGAAGAAATATCGGAAAGGGAATTTTGAAGAAAGAAGGCCTACATCAGGAAAAGACTTTAAAACCCGTATTTTAAAGAGTCCTCAGACGGGTTCTGGAAGCTACTGTCGTTGCCTCGTTCATCATTTGTGTTACGTCGCTGTCCCGGTCGGTCGGTTTGGAAGCTCGCTCTCCGCGGGACTGAATGGGCAGGCGACGGACGCTGGACGGGTACAAGGTAGTACCTGATAGCTGATGTCGCCAGCCCGGACGGTCTAGCGGATGAGCTTGCTGATCCGATGACTGACTGGGCAGTTGTCTAAACTGATATTTTATTTTATTTTATTTTCCCACTGAAGACGGGCGCAAGGTAGCGCCCGAAAGCTCTGGAGAATTTACCTTTTTTGGAATAAAAAAGGTTCAAACGGGGAAAAATCCGTGTTATCATTGATCGCATATGTGCACAACACCCCGTAAAAAGAAGATTTTTCAATTACGTTTGCGTGCTGTCTTCGCGTTTCTTCTGTTTGTTTTTCCGGAAAAGCTGATGGTCGCGTATTTACATCGAAGAAGGTTAAATTCGCCGTCTTTAGCGTTTATCGCGCTCCTCCTGCCGAAAGACCAACAAGTCTCGTATTTGCATGCAAGAGCACTAAATTTGCTGGTTTTACCACTTTTACGGCACGTGCTAAGGAAAATGCAAAAGGTTACGTAAACAAGAGCCTTACAAATGCGCTTCGCAGCGTTTTTCGCGTTTCTAGAACCGAAAGAGCATTGAAAATGATAAGCTGCCACATTCTAGCGTTTTAGCGTTTCTGGAGCCCGTTGGAGGAGAACGTTGTCTTTTCCTACGAGAGAATATGGGGGTTTCATCCTTTTTCTCACTTTTTGTGCACACGGTAACGAATGTCGCGTATATTCATCGAAGGGTGCTAAATAGTCTCCCTCAGTGTTGCGAACGTTCCTGCTCCCCAAAAAGCAAATGACCGAGTCGTTACTCGAGAAAACGCTACATTTGATGCTTATGACGTTGTTCTCATTTTTAATGGCGGGAACGCAGAAGGTACCTTATTTTCACCGAAAAATTTGCAAACTTGAGGTTCTTTGCGCTTCTCCTGTTTGTGCTTCCGGAAAAGCAGAAGATCGCGTATTTACATCGAAGAGTGCAAAATTCGCCATTTGTGGCGTTTTTTGCCCTCCTCCAACCGAAGCAGCAGAAAATATGTGTTTACGTGCGACACTGCATTTTCAGGTTTTAGCATTTTTACTGCTCCTGTTCCGTAAAATGCTAAAGGTAACGTATCCAAAAACTTTATAAATGAACTCTCTAGGGTTTTTGGCGTTTCTGGGACCGAAAAGGCAATCGGTCGCTAATTTGCAGTGACAAGTGCTGAGCTTCTTCATCTAAGCGTCATTTCCTTTCTGGAGACGAGAAACCAAAAGGAGAACATTTCCTATAGGATGAACCGCAAATTCAAGAACTTTGGATGAAAATTTCAAATCATTTTTCACCTCCCGACGTCCTCTAGAATGATTGTGGAACCATTTTAGCGAGAAAACTGACAAAAAATTTTTTCGAATCGTTTGAAAATTTCCAAGGGGAGAGTCGCCGAATTTTCCGAATCTTTTCAAAAAACTCGCCAACGCAAAATTCTCAATTTTTGAACAGTACAAATGAAATTTATACGACTTTTCACGTCACGACGTGTTCTACAGCGATTCGGGGATCATTTCAGCCGAGAAATTGAAAAAAATACATTTCGAATTTTATCGAAAATCTTTTATAAATTCGCCAAGGCAAAACTGTGAATCTTTGAAGGGTACCAATGAAGTTTATATCATTTTTGACATCAGGACGATTTTAGAAACATTTCTGCCGACAAATTGAAAAATTATGTTTCGAAGCTTCTCCAAAATTTCAAACATATTTTACATATTCGCTTAAGCAAAATTGTCAATTTTTGAAGAGTACCGATAAAATTTGTATCATTTTTCACATCTCGACGTACGCTAGATCGATTTTAAAACCGTTTCAGCCGAGAAATCGCAAAGAAAATATCCTTCGAATTTTATCGAAAACATCGAAAATTTTTATAAATTCGTCAAAGCAAAACGGTCAATTCTTGAAGAGTACCGATGAAATTTATATCATTTTTGATATCTGCACCTGCCCTACAACGATTTTAGAAACATGTCGCCCGAGAAATTGTAAAAATATATTTCGGGCTTTTTCGAAAGTTTCGAATATCTTTTACAAATTTGTTTAAGCAAAATTGACAATTTTTGAAGGGCACCGATGAAATTTATATCATTTCTCACATCTCGACTGTCCTACAATGTTCTTCAAAGCATTTCAGCCGAGAAGTTGAAAAAAACTCTCCAATTTTTTCGTATATTTCGAAAATCTTTCGTAAATTCGTCTAAGCGAAATTGCCAATTTTTGAAGAGGGCCGGTAAAACTTATATCACTTTTCACACCTCGAAGTGTTCTACGACGATATCAGAACCATTTCAGCAGAGAAAGTGAAAAAAATACCCTTCGAATTTTATCGAAAATGCCGAAAATCTTTCATAAATTCGTCATAGCAAAATTGTCAACTTTTAAAGAGTACCGATAAAATCTAGATAATTCTTCACATCTGGACGTCCTGTAGAACGAATTTAGAAACATTTCAGCCGAGAATTGGAAAGGACATGTTTCGAACTATATCAAAAATTTCGGAAATCTGTTACAAATTCGTTTAAGCAGAATTATCGACTTTTGAAGAGTATCGATGAAATTTATATCATTTTTCACATTTCGACATGCTCTAGAACGATTTTAGAACCATTTCAGCTGACAAATTGAAAGAAATTTCTTTCGAATTATTTCGAAAATATCGAAAATCTTTTACATATTGGTCTGAGCAAAATTGTCAATTTTTGGAGAGTACCGATATAATTTGTGTCACTTTTCACATCTACACGTGCTGGACAACGACTTGACAAACATTTCAGCCGAGAAATTGAAAAAATATCATTCGAATTTTTTCGAAGGCATCGAAAATGTTTCATAAATTCGTTAAACTAAAATTGTCAATCTTTGAAGAGTCCCGACGAAATTTATATCATTTTTCACATCTCGACGTATTCTGACGTGTTCCGTGGTGAGCGCAAGTAGAAAGAGGAAAGAGAAAGAAAGGAAGTAGATAGAGGTTCCGCCGCAGTAGAAAATTTCGTCTTTGCAAAATCCGCAATTTTTGAGCTCTCACGATGAAAATTTTTAGAAAATATTTAAAATTTTTTAAAAACTTTTGAAAAAAATTTTAAATTTTTAAAAAAAGAATTTTAAATTCGAAAATTTTTAAAAAGTTTTTAAATTTTTAAAAAAATTCGACTTCCTACAATTGCAATTTTTTAGCAGTACCCATGAAACTTATATCGTTTTTCACCTCTCGATGTGCTCTAGAATGATTTTAAAGCCATTTTGGCGAAAAAACTCGCAAAAAGTCTTCTTCGAATTTTTTAAAAATTTCCAGGTTCCGGGACAGCGATTTTTTCGAAAATTTCGACTTCGTAAAATTTCCAATTTTTGAGCACTACTGACGAAGTTTATGTCATTTTTTACGTCTCGACGTGCTCTAGAACGATTTTAGAACCATTTCAGCCGAAAAAATCAAGAAAATTTTTCTTTTCGAACTTTTTCGAAAATTGAAAATAGGATTTCGCCAAACCGGATATGTTCTCATGTTTATTGTCTAAACCAACGGCTTTGATTCCGTTTTTTAAAAATTCGTTTTCCTAAAATTGTCCATTTTTGAGCAGTACCGACGAAACTTATGTCGTTTATCACCTCTCGATGTGCTCTAGAATGACTTTAAAGCCATTTTTGCGAAAATACTGACAAAAAATTTTTTTCGAATTTTTTAAAAATTTCCATGTCCGGGGTCGGCGATTTTTTCGAAAACTTCTACTTCGTAAAATGCTAGTTTTAACATTTCTTACTGATCCTGGTACGGAAAATGCGAAAGGTAACGAATCCAAGGAACTTCCACATCAACTTTTTAATGCTTTTGGCCTTCCCGGAGCAGGAAAAGTGCATCGTCGCTTATTTGCATTGAAAAGCGCTATGTTTCCTCATTTTAGCGTTTTAGCTTTCCTGGAACCGAGAAATAAAAACATGGGCGTTTCACTCGCGAGAATGAGGGATTTTTATCCCTTTTCTGAATTTTTGTGCACAGAGTTACCTATATTGCGTATTTCCATCATGCTGAATATGCTTCCTTGGCGTTTCTAACGTTTCTAATGCCCGAAAAGCAAAAGAGCGGGTAGATTCTAGTGAAAAGGCTCAATTTGATGTTGTTGACGTTGTTCTGATTTCTCCTGCAGGTGGTGCGGAATGCTGCTTATTTTCATCTTAAAAGTTAGCGCCTCTTGACTTCCTTTAATATGGGTTTCTTAAATTCACCTTACTCCCGAAAGCTTCGTCCGTCTTTTTCACTTTACTGTTTTGAAGTGAATAAAACGTATCGAACGGGGAAAAGTCCGTGTAAGAAGAAAATTCCACAATGAAATTTCGCCCCCGTTACAAAGGACAAGAACGATTCATGAACTTCGGTGCATACACGGCGCACTTGGCATACCTTCTACCGACCAAGCACACTCGCATGAAGGCAAAGAGATCGTTTTCTTTTTCTTTTTCTTTCTTTCTCTTTCTTTTTTCTTTGTCGACATTTCGCGGTTGTGCTCCCTCCCCTTATCTTGACCCTTTGAAATTGCCTTATAGCCTTCGGACTGATAGGCAAACATAACCTACATCGCCGCCTGACTAGCCAACTCTGACCTCAGTCGGTGTACGCACCACTGACGTGTGCGGTGAGTAGAGACGGAGGTCCAACGCTCTTACCAAAGGAGTGGTAATGAAACACGGCCCGGTCAAGTTGGACTGAATGTGTTTGCCACAATTGCGGTAGAGTGGAGGACTGCCATTCTCAAAAAACCGCGTCGTAATGGCTGCGCACCCGACTCATCCTCCTTTTTTCCTTTCTTTTTCTTTTGACGCTGATGACGGGAGAAGAGGCCTCCCGAAAGCTTCGTCCGTCTTTTTAAGCGATTGCAAAGGTTCACGGTTTTCCCCGTTTTCATAAAAGCCTTTATTTTCCATCAAAGGCAAAAATACTCAGAGCTTTCGGGCGCTCTCTTGCGCCCGTCATCAGTGAGAAATTCCATTTTGTCGACTGCCCCCAGCCAGTCAACGGATCAGCAAGCTCATCCGCTAGACCGTCAGGGCTGGCAACATCAGCTATCAGGTACTATCCTTGTACCCGTCCAGCGTCCGTCGCCTGCCCATTCAGTCCTGCAGAGAGCGAGCCTCCAAATTATCCATCCAAAGAACAATATTACGTCCGTCCTTTTCACTTTACTGTTTTGAAGTGAATAAAACGTATCGAACGGGGAAAAGTCCGTGTAAGAAGAAAATTCCACAATTCACCTTACTTTCATATTTGCGGTTCTTTGCGTTTCTCACATTTGTTCTTGCGTAAAATAGAGAAGATCCCGCATTTACATCAAAGAACGCTATATATGCCGTTTTTAGCGTTTCCCGCCGAGCTCAAGCCGAAAGAGCAGGAAAACCGGTGCAGGAACATTATATTTCCTAGTTTTACCATTTTTTACCGCTTCTGCTTCGGAAAATAGAAGAGCTAACGTATCCAAGAACTTCGTACCCGCGCATTCTAGCGTTTACGGCGTTTGTGGGGCCCATAAAACAAATGGTCGCTTATTTGCACTGAAAAGCTCAAAGTTGCCGTTTTAGCTTTTCTGCTGCCGAGAAAAGAGAACGTGGGCATGTCAAACGCGATAAAATAAGGGGTTTTTATCCTTTTTCTAATTTTTGCGCACAGATTGACGAATATCGCGTATTTCTATCTACGAGCGCTAAATATGGTTCTTTAGCGTTTCTAACGTTGCCGCTGCGCAAAAACCAAAAGATCGAGTAGTTACTGGTGAAAACGCTAAACTTCATGTTTTTGACGTTGTTCTAGTTTTTCCTGCAGGGAACGCAGGTCGCGTGTTTTCATCTAAACATTCTTAAATTTGCGGTTGTTTTCCCTTCTGGTGTTTGTTGTTCCGGAAAAGCAGACGATCGCGTATTTACGTTGAGAAAGGGTAAATTCGGCGCTTTGAGCGTTTTTCACCATTCTCCTGCCGAAAGAGCAGGAAATGTCCTATTTGCGCACAAGACAATAAATTTGCTGGATTTACCATTTTTTACTGCTCCTGCTGCGGAAAATGCAAAAGGTAACGTATCCAAGTTCTATATCGTGCCCTTTTCTAGCGTTTTTGGGGTGTCTGGGTCTCGCAAAAAAGCGAGATCGTCGCTTATTTGCGTTGAAACGCGCTAAGCTTCCTCATTTTAGCGGTTTAGCTTTTCTCGAGCCAGAAACGAAAACGAGGGCATTTGCTAGGCGAGAATAAGGGGATTTTATCCTTTTTCATAATTACATATTAATTACGGAGTATTTCAACCCGTTGTTGAAAGAAGCAGCTTCTATTGCGTAGCATTCGGGTAGCGACTTTTCATGTCCTCAGCGCGTAGACGTGTATGCACTGAAGACGGGAAAAGTCCCTTCCCGAAAGCTACGCAGTAAAAGCTGCCTCTTTCAACAACGGCTTGAAATACTCCGTAAGTAATTTGTAATTATGAAATCTAACACGCCCGTTCGTAGAAACAGTATTTTCATCCTTTTTCTCATTTTTTGCGCACAAAGAGATGAATGTCGCGTATTCCTATCTAAAAGCGCTGAATGTGTTTCTCTAGGGTTTATAACGTTTCCGTTGTCCAAAAAGCAAAAGATCGAGTAGTTCGTCGTGACAACGCTAAATTTGATGTTTTTGACGTTGCACTCATTATTCCTGCAGGGAACGCTGAAGGTAGCGTGTTTTCATCTCAAAATTACTTTATTTGCTGTTCTTTGCGCTGCTCCCGTTTGTTCTTCCGTAAAAAGGAGATGATCGCGTATTTACATCGGAGAAGGCTAAATTCGCACCTTTTAACGATTTTCGCCCTCCTCCAGCCGAAGAGCAGGAAATATTGTACTTGCGTACAAGAGCACTAAATTTGCTGCTTGAACCATTTCTTACGGCTCCTGATGTGGAAAATGCAAACGGCAATGTATCCAAGAACCGCTTTTAGCGTTTTTGGGGTTTCTGGGCTCGAGAAAGCAGATCGTCGCTTATTGGCACCGAAAAGCGCTAAGGTTTTTCTTTCTAGCGATTTAGGTTTTCTGGAGACGAAAAACGAGAACGTGTTCATCTCGTAAGCGGTAATAAGGGGTTTGTATCATTTTTCTCATTTTTTCTCCATAGAGTGACGAATGTCGAGTATTTCTATCTAAAAGAGCCGAATATGCTGCTTTACCGTTTCTAACGTATCCGTTGCCCAAAAACCAAAGTATCGAGTGATTGCTAAACTTGATATCCTCGACGATGTGCTCATTTTTCTTGCAGGAACACGGAAGGTCGCATGTTTTCATCTAACATTTCCAAAAATGGCGGTTGTGTGCGCATGTCGTGATTGTTCTTCCGGAAAAGCAGACGATCGCGCAAATGCATCGAAAAAGGCTAAATTCGCCGTTTTATCGTTTTTCGCCCACCTACTGCCGTAAGAGCAGGAAATCTCGTATATGCGTACAAGAACACTAAATTTCCAGGCGTCACCATTTTTTGCGGCTCCTGTTACGGAAAATGCAAAAGGTAACGTATCTAACAACTTTATACATGCACTCTTTAGCGTTCTTCCGTTTGTGGGGCCGAAAAAGCATATGTTCGCTTATTCGCATTGTGAAGCGCTAAGCTTCCCCGTTTTAGCGTTTTAGGCTTCCTGGAGCCCAGAAATCAGAACGCGTGGCTTTCCTACGCGTGAATAAGTGATTTTTATCCTTTTTCTGGTTTCTTGTGCAAGGAGTGACTAATATCGCGTATTTCTTAGCAAAAGCACTGAATATACTTCTTCTGTGTTTCTAACGTTTCTGCTGACCAAAAAACAAAAGAACAAAAGATCAACTACTCGTGAAAATGCTAAATTTGTTGTTCTTTACGCTGTGCTCATTTTTCCTGCAGGGATTGAAAAACCTCGCTTATTTTCATCTGGAAACATAAGTTTCCCGTATTCACATCCAAGAAGGCTGCCTTTTTTTGCGTTTTCGTCTTTTCTTGGGTCTTCGTCCTCCTCCTACCGAAAGAGCAGGGAATCTCGTACTTGCGGGAAATAACAGTAAATTTGCTGGGCTCCTGCTACGGAAAATGCAAAAGGTAACGTATCTATAAAATTTATAAGGCGTTCTTAGCGCTTTTGGCGTTTCTGGGGCAGAAAAAGCAGATGGTCGGCTATTCGCACTGAGAAGAGCTAAGCGTCTTCATTTTAGCGTTTCAGGTTTCCTGGATCCGAAAAACGAGAGCGATGGCATTTCGAATGCGTGAACAAGGGGTCTTTATCCTTTTTCCAATTTTTTGTGCACAGTATGGCGAATGTCGCCTATTTCTGTCTAAAGTGCGCTGAATGCTCTCCTTTAGCGTTTCTAGCATTTCCGCTGCGAAAAAAGCAAAAGACCGAGTAGTTGCACGTGAAAACGCCAAATGTGATGTTTTTGACCTCATTCTCATTTTCCTCTAGGCAACGCAGAAGGTAGAGTATTTTCACCTAAAGGTTCTTAAATTGGCGGCTCTTTGCGCTTCTTGTGTTCATTCTTCCGGAGAAGCAGAAGGTCGCGTATTTGCATCGAAGAAGGCTAGGTGGACCTTTTCAGCGTTTTTCGCCGAGCTTCTGCTGAAGGAGCACGAAAACTAAAACATATGGTCGCTTATTTGCATTGAAAAGCGCACAGTTTTCCCATGTTAGCGTTTTAGCTTATCTGCGGCCGAGAAAGGAGAACGTGGGTATTTCACTTGCGAGGATAAGCGGTTTTTATCGTTTTTCTCATTGTTTTGCAGCGGGTGACAAATATCGCGTATTTCCATCCAAAAGCGTGGAATGTGTTCGTTTAGCTTACGTTCCTGCTGGGAAAAAAGCTAAAGATCGAGTAGTTACTCGAGAAAACGCTAAATTTGATGTTTCTGACGTTGGTCTTATTTTTTCCTGCAGGAAACTCAGAAGGTGACATATTTTCATCGAAAAGTTTTTAATCTGCGCTTCTTTGAGTTTCTCGTGCTTGTTCTTCCGGAGAAGCTGAAAGTCGGGTAATAACATCGCAGAAGGCTAGATAGTCTTTTATAGCGTACTTCGCCTCATCTTGCCGAATGAGGAGGAAATCTCGTATTTGCGGGCAAGAACAATTTAGTTGATGGTTTTATCATTTTTTACGGCTCGTGGTACGGAAAATGAAAAATGTTTACGCGAATATATACCTATCCAAGATCTTTGTACATGCCCTTTTTAGCTTTTTGGCGTTTCTGGGGCCCACAAAACAAACGTTCGCTTATTTGCTTTGAAAAGCGCAAAGCATTCTACCTTTAGCGATTTAGCTTTTCTGGGACCAACAACCAGGACCTGGGCATAACACTCCCGAGAATAAGCGGTTCTTATCGCTTTTCTCATTTCTTGTGCACGAGAGAGATATCTATCCTAAAGCGCTGAATATGCTTCTTAAGCGTTTCTAACGTTCTTGCTGCCGCCAAAAGAGAAAGATCCAGTAGCCACTGGCGAAAAGGCTAAATTTTATCTTTTTGACGTAGTCTTATTTCTCCAGCAGAGAGCGCAGAAAGTGGTGTGTTTTCATCTATAAAATCTTAAATTTTCGGTTATTTCCGCCTCACGCGCTCGTTCCCCCGGAAAAGCTGAAGGTCGGCCATTTTCATCTAAGAAGGCTAAGTTCGCCGTTTTTTGGCGATTTCGAACTCCTGCTATCGAAAGGGCAGGAAATCTGGTACTTACAGAACCACTAAATTTGCTGCATTTACCATTTCTACGGTTCCTGCTACGAAAAATGCAAAAGTAACGTACCCAAGATCATTACACATGCGCTATTTTAGACTTTTTGGCGTCTCTGGGCCGAGAAAGCAGATGGTCGCTTACTTGCATTGACAAGCACAAAGTTTTCTCATCTTAGCGATTAGCTTTTACGGTGTCGAGAAAGGTGAACGTAAGCTCGCGAGAATAAGCGGTTTTTATCGGTCTTCTCATTAATTGTGCACAGAGTGACGAATATGTCGTATATCTATCTAAAAGTGCTGAGTATGCTTCTTTCCCGTTTCTAACGTTTCTGCAACGTAAGAAGCAAAAGATCGAGTAGTTACTCGTGAGAACGCTAAATTAGATCTTTTGACGTTGTTCTCATTTTTCCTGCAGGAACCGCAAAACGTCGCACATTTTCATCGAAAACGCTTTACATTTGCGCTTCTCGCGTTTGTTCTTACGGAACCACTTTCTAACGTTTCTGCAGCCTTTTCACGCTCGTAACGTTCCTAACTTTCCTTTATAACGTTCCTCCGGAACCGGTTTCTAACGTTCCCACGGTTCCTCACGCTTCTTCTTGCGAAACCAGTTTCTATCGTTTCTGATGGCCAAGAAGCAAAGCATCGAGCAGTTACTCCTGAAAAGGCTAAATGTGATGTTTTTGACGTTGTTCTCATTTTTCCTGCTGTAAATGCAGGATGTCGAGCATTATCATTTAAAAATTTTTACATTTCCTCTTGGCTTTGCACTTCTCGCGTTTGTTCTTCCGGAAAAGCAGATGGTCGCGTATTTACATCTAAGAAGTCTACATTCGCCGTTTTTAGCGTTTTTCACCCACCTCTAGCCAAAAGAGCTGGTAATCTCATATTAGCGTACGGGAACACTAAATTTGAAGATTTTTGCATTTTTGGGCCTCCTGCTGCGGAAAAGAAAAACGGTAACGTACACAAAAGCTTTACACATGATGTTGCAGCACTTTTGGCGTTTGTGGGGCCGACAACGCAGACGGCGGCTTATTTGCATGGCAAAGCGCTAGGCGTCCTCACTATAGCGTTTTATCTTTCCTGGAGCCGAGAAACGAGAACGAGAATATTTCGTACACGAGAATAAGGGATTTTTATCCTTTCTCTCATTTTTGGGCACAGAGCGACGAATGTCGCGCATTTCAGTCTAAAAGCGCTTAACGTGCTTCTTTAGCGTATCTAAGGTTCCGGTTGACCAAAAAGCAAATGATCGTGCCGTTATTCGTGAAAACGCAAAGTTTGATGTTTTGCATGTTGTTCTCATTTTTCCAGCATGGAAAGCATTAGGTCCCGTATTTCCATCTAGAAGCACCTAAATTTGCGATACTTTGCACTTCTCGCGTTTGGTCTTCCCCAAAAGCTGAAGTCCATGTATTTTCATCGAAGAAGGCTAAATTAACCGTTTTTAG
>CBXJ02000801.1:0-24405 GCA_000612645.2 Trichuris muris
TACAAAATGCGCAACACAAAGTGTGTGAATATTACTGTTATCCCGTTTCAGGATGACAGGTAGCAGGCAGCGAAGCTTCTTTGCAGCAACTGCTACTTTTCAATTAAGTGAACGCAGTTTCTCTTCTTGAACCTTTCGTACGAGCACGTATACACATGCCCGTACGATCAGTGGAGTAATTACCGCTGAAAAATTAGGGGTGCTTCTATTAAGCGCATCCGTTACAATAACTGCCACGTTCTGCGTCAATTCACGACGAATGCACGAATTAACTGGAAAGCGGCATACTACTACACCCCTAAATATTTTCAAGTAACATACTAGTACCTTCTTACCATAAGAGAAGCTACGTTTCTCTAATTCGAAGGCGGGAACGGAGAACTAAAAGGATCCTTGTGCAGAACTTTAACTGGACATTTCGACCCGATGTCCGCGATAAAGTGCTAGTGACCATATTTCAGTCTGATTTTTTCACTACTATCACAGTTTTTTATAACTTTAAGTGTATTAGAAGGCTTGGGGGCTTCTCTGAAGCCGCCATGAGTCATAAGTACAAACCGGTTAATTGTAAGGTGGATGTTTCATTTCAGAGTTAAATCGTGCAATCACTGGGAATGGACAATGGCGATGCTCTGCGCTTTACGAAATATTAATTTAGTTGAGCGTTCCTTTGGCATCGCATGCAGTGAATTATGTCCGCCTATAATCAAAGATTATGTCCCAGAACTGTTATTGTGAACAGCCCATGTCAGTTATACGCGACAGATTCAAGCATTTCAAGATCCGCGCGATTTTATGCTGCCAGATGGTTTGGTTATGCCCCGCCTGTGTGACCGTTCATAGTTGCTTAGCCAGGACTGGTAGGATTCGTTGCGTTGTCCATAGCCTAATCATGTGACAGAGTCAAATTTGCAAGGCGCCCAAACTGCAACACTGAAACTTCCTGTCGCGTACTATGGAATATGCGTTTCAAAAAATTTGATGTTTCCTTTGAGGTGCAAAATGTCGCAGATAAATTGGATATCCGGGTCAGGTTCAGTAACTGCCCCACAAGATTACTGTAGCTATTGACGAAGGTAAGAAAATGCAGGTTTTCTCATCCTATATCATGACGTCATCAGTGTAAACAACGTAACCTCCGTGCGCTCAATTTAGACCTTCTTAGGCCATTTTAGACCTGTTTTGGACGTTGAAAATACTGGTTCTACGAACGGACGTGTTAGTTCTCATAATTACAAATTACTTACGGAGTATTTCAACCCGCTGTTGAAAGAAGCAACCTTTACTGCGTAGCTTTCGGGAAGCGACTTTTCCCGTCCTCAGCGCATACACATCAAATTTTGGACGTTGGAAATAGCAGGAGGGAGGGATGGCGTTAGTATCGTTTCGCAACAGGAAGCAGAGATCCGCAGATTGGCAACACAGTCTTGCAGGCTGCAGCAATGCCTGACATTGAAAGGAAGCCTCATAAATGGAAACAGTGGCTGCATATTATGCGCGATATGTTCTGCCGTAGTCCCCATGCAGAAATTATGCATACTTGATGCAGTTCTACATTCGTATGCCGTGTTTCTTCGTGTTAAGGCGCCCTCATTTAAATGCATTTCACTGTATCGGAACATAAGCCGCATGCTTACATTGACTTGTTAGGTAAGAGAAGAACGAAATCGTGAACTGGACCGATGATAATGCGCTTGGTGTCCAGGTGTAGAGTGGCTAACGATGTTATCAACTTTCGGTATGATTTTGCTACTGCTTGCTTTGTTAGTACACAGAAAACCTCGATAACCTCCTCCTCGCTGCCTTGTCGGCAAAAACCAAACAACGCTGAAACTTGATGATGCTTTCAAAGTGTGTAATTGGATGCCGCAGTCGACAGAGAAGAAGCAAATCAGTGAATCCGGTATGGTGTTTTTATTAACAACAAATATGTACAAAGAACGTGTACGTACGCGCGCAATCGTAGGTTAACGTAACGGGAAGCAAGTCGCAATGTCTGCGACAATTCGTTCAAATGGGTTTTCACGGGGCCTCAGCGTCCGTCGCCACATGTATTGGCAGAGGTACGACTCTACCATGCTCCTGTCGGTTCCTTTGCGGAGCTTATTGCCCCTCTTCAACTCTGCCCAGAGAGACTCGATAGTCTGCGTGTGAGCCCCTGTGACAGGGTTCACGAAATTGGCAGAGTGGTTTACACGCTGGTGCGTGTAACCCACCTGCGACAGACTATCGTAGCCTCTCCAGCAGTCCGTTATGACCGTAGTGCCGGGCCTCACGTACTGCTGTATCAGCGGTATCAACGTCCGGCTACTACGGTCAGGAACCCGAACAAGGAAGCATTCTTTGGTTTCGCGGCATATGCCACCAAAGACCCATTGTTGGGGGTAGAGTCGCCCTCGCTGATATTTTCTTTTTGAGTAGACGGTCTCGTCTACTTCGACCGTCAGTCCTGTGCCCCCTATGACGAGAGGCTGCCTCATCAGCACCTTTGCGGCTACGTCTCTCATGGAGAGGTTCCAGTGGATGGCAGTATTTTTGCTCATGTCTATAATGTGTTTGTTAGAATACTAGCTATTAAAACACGTAAATGATGTCACACCGAGCTCGTCGCAACAAAAGCGGATGGTCGTGTACCCGTGGCTCCATGAGTACATGAACTTAACTGCAGTGCAGAAGTCCACCTTGTACCCTAGGAAGCGCGCGTCAAAACGTGAGCCTACATGTTTACAGGAGCCATACCTTCGAACCACGTACCGCTACGTAAACTTATCTGCTTCCTGCAAACGCGATTGTTGCATCTCCACCTGCGTCCTCGAAGTCTCTCCTTTTCCGTAAGTTTCATCACGTAGCCGCAGGTGCACGTCCTTTGAGAGTGCAGCAAACCTCTGTCTTGTAGATAGCGTATCACTACGTTTTCATCGCCCATGCTTTTCTTGAATCTTCTGAATTCAACAGACATACTAAATGAATTTAACACGAGTGTTAGAAACAAGTTTGCGCAGTCGAACTGTAGTTTCCCCGCGCGGCATGACAGACACCAGCAACAGAAAACAACGCTTTACTAACGACGAACAGCACAACGAGCAACAACACAGTGAATACAGCCACACACCCTCCCAGAAAGTGCTTCGGTATTTATGCTGGTTCGGGGATACGCACCTGGCGCGCAGATGATGCCAGCTTGCTGGACTGCACCCTGGGTTGGACCACACTCTGCGCGCCAGACTTTTGTAGCGGTTGTCAGTTGGTGCACACCACGTGTGGACCTCGCACCCCGCACTGGATGTTCGCAGTGGGTGTCAGTTGGTCCACACCACCTGTGGACCTCACAGTCCGCACCTGCAGTCCGCAGCGGTTGTCGGTTGGTGCACTCCACCTGTGGACCTCACACCCCGTACCGGATGTCCGCGGCGACCAACAATTGATCTACACTAACTGTCGGACCACACGAACCAAGGAAACTTACACTACTGTAGCAAAACGTTTACTCGAGAAAAAGACACACACACAACGTGACGGTACGACGGGAACTCAGCGAACTGACTGACCAACGTTCTTCGGTCTCTCCTCTGCTTCGCCGGGAATCCTTTCTGAAAACAGTCATTAGCATTTTACGATCAAGCGGCATTCCACGGGTGTGCACGCATTCGCTCTTCCTAATAGCTAGCGGCGTTATTTGCATCAAAGCGAACAAGGCTTCAGTGTCAGGCAGCTGCGCAAGAGAAAAAGGTGCCGATAAGCATTCACCGTAACATGCAGGCGGACCGGCGTATAATGAATGGGCGTGCGACGACAAAGTTGCAAGGGCAGACCTGCAGCAAGGCATCACTGGAAGAGAACAAAGGGGCCGGTGGCAGGAATGAGAATATGCATGCTAAGCCGATGTGCAGTGGGCCTTCATGCAGCTAGCAAAGCATGCGGAGAGCGTGCAACGACACATAAGAAATACCGAACGGTTAACAGCAATTTCGAATATAGGCAGCAGAACAAATTAAACGACCACAACATCCTTGCCCAACGCAGGCCATACTCAATGCTGACTAACGCTACTGTCTCCTGACTTGTGAACCAGCACAACCACACAATTAAAACACCTTTATTTGCAGCAGCACACGACGAAGAATAAGGAGTGAGACGAAACAGCAGCGCGAACTAGCGAACAGAGAAAATGAGAAGGAACTGGTGCAGACGACCCTTTTAATATTGATAACGTATTCATTGTAACATGCAAAATCAACATTACTTGAATGCGTTAGGAATGGATAGAAAAGCTGGCTGTTTGGGTGAACAGGCATAAGTAGCCTGACGTTGGTTAGGAAAAAGTTGTCGGTCAAGAATATAGCATGTGCAAGTGGCCTGACGATAGGTTCTCGGTCGAACGGCAGTAGAATCGCTACACGCACGTGAAATAAACGGTTATCTGGATTCGAGTCTCAGTCGACGGTTAAATCCGCTCACTTCATTGATGTCCCCACATTTCCCAAATGTGTACGGCAAGTTATCCCGCCGGATATTGTAGTTGCACTTGATCCATGCCGGCAATGTTGCCTTCGATCATGCTAATCAGCTGTGCGTTAATCGCAAGTCACGCGCTTACGGTCAGCATTCCGATGAGCTTCACGCTTGGAATACTGCGGATGAGCCTAAATCCAATCCCCATAAAAATGAGAATGAAAGCAACTTGTTAGCGAGTGGGTGTAACGATTCGCAGATCGCAGAGCATTACGTTTTCAGAAATGGCGTGTATCGTATGTGACGAAAGCGCGGCCATAGCTTCCATGCGGATGAAAGGCGTCCTTCGTCGGGTGAGAACGTGCGTCTGCGGGGATCCCTATGGTCCTGGAGGGTAGGAAAGACCGCCCTTGTTAGAGTTGCAGGAAACTGAACTCCTGGAAAGGTGTCCGTTCAGACGGGAACATGGACTTAAGGTAAAATTGTCTAGGCTCATGTACAATGCCTACTGGTTGTTAGAAACGAAGCTAGTCATGAGGACAGCTGTGCTGTTCATCTACAGCTGCCAGACCGACATGGGAAAAACTGACTAAGAATTTTCGCTGCCGAAATGTGAGCGTCATCTCAGTTTGCCGCAGTGAGCGTAACCATAGTTTGAAGCAGGTCTGGTTCGTTCTCATGGCTTCGAATACGGCTCATGGCATGAATAGATGGAGGACACTTAATGTAGCCCGTCTCCCTGCACCGAACGTCAATCGTCCGTCAGTGACGTCGATGACGCGTGTGGTCCTCTCTCTGCTTCCCCGGCACAGTAATGGAACCCTGCCGTCATCTGACAACTGCCTAGCAAAACCGTGAATACGTCCACGACTTCCGATAGAGCAGTCTTGTCACAGATGACTCCACTGCTCAACGAACAACGGCGGCAACAAATTTTCAATGTCGACGTTCATCATTTTATCATAGTTGATATGTTACTTAATGGTCTCGCTATTTCTTATCGTGTAAATCGCCCGCTTGAGGATAGGCATTCGCTCCTTATATGCTTCCGGAGATTCAAACAGATCAAGTAGTACAGCGATACCTGTCGTAAGACATGAGATGCAGGAAGTTGTAGCCCCACGAAAACTCTTCTAACTTGACGCACACGTTGCAGCGCGTTGCCCTTCAGACTACGCTAACCCTTCAGGTTACGCTACCTTCTTCTACGTTTACCTAACAAGTCAACGTAAGCATGCGGCTTATGTTCCGATACAGTGAAATGCATTTAATGAGGGCGCCTTAACACGAAGAAACACGGCATACGAATGTAGAACTGCATCAAGTATGCATAATTTCTGCATGGGGACTACGGCAGAACATATCGCGCATAATATGCAGCCACTGTTTCCATTTATGAGGCTTCCTTTCAATGTCAGGCATTGCTGCAGCCTGCAAGACTGTGTTGCCAATCTGCGGATCTCTGCTTCCTGTTGCGAAACGATACTAACGTCATCCCTCCCTCCTGCTATTTCCAACGTCCAAAATTTGATGTGTATGCGCTGAGGACGGGAAAAGTCGCTTCCTGAATGCTACGCAGTAAAGGTTGCTTCTTTCAACAGCGGGTTGAAATACTCCGTAAGTAATTTGTAATTATGAGAACTAACACGTCCGTTCGTAGAACCAGTATTTTCAACGTCCAAAACAGGTCTAAAATGGCCTAAGAAGGTCTAAATTGAGCGCACGGAGGTTACGTTGTTTACACTGATGACGTCATGATATAGGATGAGAAAACCTGCATTTTCTTACCTTCGTCAATAGCTACAGTAATCTTGTGGGGCAGTTACTGAACCTGACCCAGCAATTCCGTCGTATTGTGCATTTGCTGTTAGTAAAACTGATTTGCGCCTGAAGTGCCGTTGTGAACAGTGTGCATGGTAGCCGAATTTCTGTTTCCTGAAGTCCTTTTTATTCAGGCATCTTACTACTGTTTGCTTTCGTCCTGAGCAAGAGAGGTGCAATGCATGCTGTGCTGCAATTTAACTAGCGCACAGGTATGCTGAAGTGCTTCAGTTGCGTCGTATTTCTTTTCCTTGCTTTTACGGTTGACCTAAGGAGATGGAAATCTCGGTTTTTGTGCATTTTCGCTTAAAGCACCGGACGTGTTCTTAACGCTACTTATACGTACCAGTGGAAACTGATGAAGTAAGTCATGGTTGGCTTGTCAAGCGATGAGAATTACTAATAGTAGGGCAAAAGTGCCCTGCGTAATGCGGGTCATTCGGCATTGGGTCCTCAGACCTCTGCTATCGGTGTAATTGTATGGTAACAGTTGTTTAATTACGTAAGCTCTCTGTAATTTTAACGCTCTGGTAAGAAATATTAGTGTTACGTGGGATGGTATACAATGTTGTTCGTCGAATGAAGCCTTACCGTGTAGGAATACGGACTAAATTCGCTTATTTTCGCTATGCTTAATCTAAATTTCTGGTTTATTTTGCATGGGTTCCCGAGGGACGTCTCTCTATCTTTCTACCTCAGATTCTATATGAACAGGAGACGGCTTAGTATTGATAGTTATATTTCTCTAAATGGTTTCCACTGACTGCAAATTTAGAACTGTTGCGGAAATGTGTTACCGGACAATTCGTTGGTCAGGTGTCTTTGTTTTTAGCATGTGGGGAGCGTCCTTTCTTGGTACTATTGTTAAATAAGTTCTTTGCCGCATCTTTGACAACAATAATATTAATGGTTTCGAAGTAGAAAACTGGAAACAAATAAAATGATCATCTTTGTACGTTTGAAGTAAAGGTTGACATAGCTTACCATTTCTACGGATAACTGCCAACCGGTTTGTTGGTGGGACATTTATTTGCCGATTGTGGACGGTTCACGGTGATTATTAGTCATTCTTAAATTAGTCGGCAATTTTAAATTGCGATACGCGCATTTCTTTTAAAATATAACGGGATCGAATGCTCAACTGAATGCCCCATGATGTGCAAGTACTTTTATGCGCATTGATAAACCAAAACGCATGTTGGACTGTCTTGGTTTTACTGCTGCGTTCTGGAGCAATGGGGCAGTGCCTGGACAATAGTTTTATTGCTGCGTTCTGGAGCCATGGGGCAGTGCCTCCTAGATGCATAATTATATGCAACATTTGTTAAACGGTTGAACGTTATTTTTCATTAAGACTGCGTTTGGTTCAAGATCGAAATGGATTTTGTTTTAAGTTTATTTATCCATTTTAACATTTGCTGATGGTGTGTGTAACGGCAGCGTTAATGTGGTTTACCGTAAATATATTTATGGTGATGTAGTGACTGCTCCATTCATTCTTCATCTACTGTGTTCTTTTCGTCGTCCTCGAGGTCGTCGCCGTCTTCTTTTCCCTCGCTTTCCTTATCATCATCTTCACCACGTTTCTCTTCATCATTTTCCTCATCAACGTCTGCTTCGTTTTGGTCTTCTTCTTTTTCCTTTTCGACTTTTTTCTTCACAATGGGCTGTTGATCCGTCTGTATTTGAACTGACGCAAAACCCTTTATTAATTTTGAGGTAAATGCATCCCAGGGAGGGTTGCCCTTTATCGGTCTGTACTGCACAATTATATTCTTGACAATGAATACCTTTGGTGGTCCCACAGGTTTATGCCAAAACGCAGCATAATTGGGCCGCTTAACTGATCGCCTCATTGCGGCTAAGTGGACGGACAGCCTGTCCCTTTTCTGCTTGAAGTCCGAACTGCCAACGCAGTGTAGTTTGATAAAGAATACATGACCTCCCTGAGGGGCTACTTTGCCGTAAGTCGGAAATGCGGTAAGATACTTTTTTTGAGTAGACTTCAGTTTGAAAGTGATGGGCATATTGCTCGTATTAATCATGACAGCTCTAACTACCGATGATTCTTTATAAGACGGCCTGAATACCCACGAACGTAGGTTTGATTTCAACCATCGATGCTGCCTGAACTTGCTCGTACGCATCTTCTGAAAGCCGATACCAGAACGCCATTCATGTTCCCAGTAAGCGCTCACTCTACTTCAGGCACGCTCGCTGCACTTTTCGTCCGACAGGTGATTTAAAACAATTTAAACTAACGCTTTACACTGAGTAATGATATCGACCTTGCTTATCAAATGTAATGGGGAGATTTAAAATTCTTGTCCCAGTCTACAGTTCTAGAAAATGGAAGATGGCTTCCCAGCAATAAAAGGAAAGAAATGAGAATGATAGAGTCTTTGTGCAACAACAGTGCTTCTGTGCGTGACCAGCCAACCGACCTGCTGCAGCAGAATTCAGCTGCACAGTATTATATTCAACCTTCAAAATTTTAAGGCAACTTACCTGTTTTCGCTTGCGAGACAGTTTCGAGTAGACAGCACGCGTACACAAAAAGCGCAGCATGCATTGAACAGCAACTTTTAATAAGCGGGAATATGGTGTAAGGTTGACTGTTGAGTACATTCGAATGAAAAAGCTGCGCCGCTACCAGAGGCCCTTTATTCGACCTTTGATCAATCCCTCATAAATATGATAACCATGTAGAATACTCTGTGCCAACTGATAAACCTCTGAAGTTGCGTGCGAAACTGAATGCCAGAGTTTAGCACAATACTGGTGAAACCGGGGACTTTATTCCACAGGTGCAAAGAACATATGTCAAGTACTATTGCCTTGGGCACAGAATGTTTATCAGCGTTCTAGTTGAGCATTGTTATCCGTCACGACTTGGCGATGCTATTTTGATTATGCCTTTATTTCGATCTATTGAAGCAACCCGAATTTTTCTCTAAATAAAGTACGGTTATAACCGACGAATGGCGAGGTTACCGCGGTCTGTCAGGGAGTGGTTACACTCATTTGACAGTGAACCACTCCTTCCAATTTGTGCAGTCTGACACAGGGGTGCACACGCAGATCGTGGAATCCCTCTGGGCACAAGTGAAGCGGTCAAACAAGCTCCGAAGCGGCACGCCTCGGCGCTTTCTGGAACTGTACTTGTGCGAGTTCCTGTGGCGCCGCAGGCTACGCTCCCGTCAAGACCCATTCGATTGCATTGTCAATGACATTGCAACGTACTGGCCGCCACAGTGATCTTTGTACAGTTATTGTTGTATATGTGTGCTTTTTTGTTGTTTATTAACCGTTGCGAATAAAATCATTCGTTGTTGTTCAATATGCGCACTTACTATCGGGATGAACGTGTGATAAAACAATAGCGGGCACAAAAACAGACAATAACAATGCGTGCCTACGCAGATATCAACTATAACTGTTTCCGTGTATGCTTGCCTGCTATTAGCATACGATGGCCATGGCTAAGTAGGTACGGTCAAGGGAACAGGATCAAATGAAGCCCGCCAAATATCTTGTACCATATACGCGGTCGCATTCCACATAAGGAAAAGTCGCATCCTTCTCTTCCATCGCTGCTTAAGAATCTCAGATCCCCTCCTTTGGGAAGCATAAAACTTACGCTCGGAATAGCGTTAGCAATTAGCAGTGAACCATGCCCGACCAGGTTGAGACAAAAATAGAACTCTGTTGCCTCGTTTAAGCTCTTCCACCTATATTACGGCCATCCGGAGCATGAGAACAACCGTATTTCCCGAACTTTAGGGTCGGTAGTATCCGTAAACCGAGACAACGCCTACGTCACGTGCTGTTGTTTTGCATAGTGATGATACCTGCATTCCGGTGTTTACGATTGTCGGAGTACACTAGACATGGGAGAATCAGACAATCAGACCCGATCATCCTACTGTAGGGGGCAGATTCGAAAGCGGACCCAACTTTCCTATCTGTAGAGTAACTTTCTTCGCTGATAATAAGAACCGAGAAAAAGTCATAGATTTTTTTACCTAACAAGGAACGAAAAAGTCAGGTCAATATTTTCGTCGGATATGTCAGCTAGATTGTCGTGTACTATAACTAACCTGCAAATAGTACAGTATGCCATGATTGCTTGACTTGTTGGTTTTGTGAGTAAAGAATACGACTTTTTTGGCGACGAGGATGAGGGATGGACTTGCGCCCCCGTGTCCCTTTCTGGAGCACCCTGGTGCACCACCTCTTTGGTGGCGTACTTGGTACCCTCTCTTTTGCAATTACATGGATGCAGCATTTCCTACAATGCCTACGGATAAGCACAGACGTGCTATATTGCTCAACTGTCTTGGTACTGAAGGACAGAGAATTTTTCGCACTTTACCAACGAAGGAGCAGACCTTCGAATCGGCTGTACGTACATTGGAACAATTTTTTTTCTATCCAAGGTAAATGTTTGCGTCGAGCGCTATCGTTTTCGTCGTCGCATGCAACTGTATACTGAGCCTATAGATCGATTTATGGCTGACTTACGTGAACTAGTGACTTTTTGCGAGTTTGGTCAACTGGAAGAAGAAATGATTCGTGACCAAATAATTGAAGGTACAAATTCAGTCCCGTTACGGGAGAGATTGCTTGCAGAGGATTCTTTAACCCTCGACAAGTAGGTACGGGTATGCTTGCCTGCTATTAGTGCCTGCTATCAGCTTGCCTGCTATCAGCTGCGTCGTCTTCCTCTTTCTGTTAGAAGCGAAGTTTCTAAAGAGATACACCGACTGCTTGACGAAGGAATAATTGAACAAATCAAAGCTTCTAGCTGGATATCACCTGTTGTAGTTCGGAAGAAAAGTGGTGGAATAAGGTTATGCGTCGACCTGTGCGTACCAAATAAAGCGATTTTCGCTGATAGCTACCCATTGCCGAATATCGAAGACCTTTTGCTCAACTTTAAAGGTGCTCCTGTATTTTCAACCTTAGATTTGAAATATGCTTACCATCAACTTATGCTGCATAAAGATAGCAGGCACCTTACTGCATTCATAACGCACGATGGTTTATACCAATTTCGATGTGTGCCTTACGGACTGTGCTCTGCGCCCTGCGCTTTTCAGAAAATTATGACTGAAATTTTTCGAGTCTTGCCAGGTGTTATATGCTACTTGGATGATATTTTGGTCTTCGGGAAGTCGGTAGAGGAACACGATAAAAACTTAGACGCTGTGATGTGCCGCTTACGTGCGAGGGGGGTTGAACTGAATGATTCTAAGTGTCGACTCCGGCAGAAATCTTTGCTATTTTTGGGATATTTAATCTCGGCAGATGGAATTCGACCGAACATTTCCAAAACGCGTGCTCTACTTGATGCTACTGCGCCGAGTGACGCAATCGTTGCATTCATTTGTTGGACTAATGTCCTGGTACAGTAAGTTCATTGCTAATTTTTCTACAGTGATCGAACCGTTAATCGATCCGAACTAAGGTGTTCTTTTGGAACGATGAAACTGATAACGCTTACAATAAGTTGAAAATGTTACTTCTGGAAAGTCCGGCATTAACTGTTTTTGACTTAAACTTACGGACCACTGTAACTGAAAATAGGATTTCCTGGGACGGGGTAAATTCTCATAGCTTTTTTGTGGCTAGACACAGCACTTACCCGTTATTTTCTTTTTATTGTGTAAGGATCACGCGGAGCTTTCGGAAGTTCCCTCTTCCGTCATCAGCGCAAACATCAACAGTGTACGGTTGGGCGGAGTGAGACAGCGTGTTTTGTGTTTAAAGTGAAGTATGTGGGGGTTTAATGTAACTTAGCTTCGTGGAGCTTAATGTAAAATTAAAATTAAGATTAAAAGGAAAAAGAAAAAATCATAAAATAAAATAAAAATGAAAATTGAAAGGAGACTAAAAGAATGAGAAGGAAAGGAAGGAAATGAAAATAGCATAAATAGATAAAAATTAAATGAGTAAAACGGATAGCAAAAATGATAAGGGTATAATCGGTGGAATATATTAGGGAAAGAAATTAATTTTGTGGATCTAAAATTCAGGAAATTCAAGTGAGGAAAGAAAGCCGTTGAAAAGAGCATATAAATTAAGTAAATTAAATAAGTATTTGAAATTGTGTTTCTTTAGTGACGGGGTAAGATGCATTTCTGCGAAACACTTATTCACACGGTATACCCCCGTTCGAGAAACCTTTTATTTCCCAATAAAGGCTAGCTTTCGGGTACTCCTCATGGACCCGTCGTCAGGCCATAAAAACAACAGGCCGTCTGGGCAGTCGACCCTTTGTTTTTATGGCCTGATGACGGGTACATGAGGAGTACCCGAAAGCTAGCCTTTGTTGGGAAATAAAAGGTTTTCTCGAACGGGGGTATACCGTGTGAATAATTGTTTCGCAATTAAATAAATGAATAAATAGAGGAAAGAAAAGAAAATAAAGGAAATAATGAATGTGGTGAAGGATGTTAACAGGGAAGGGGAAGCGAACTGGGAGTGGGTGTAAGTTGTATTACAATGTTCTCATATTTTAATTGGCAGCAGTTCGTCCGAGCTGCTACTGAGGACCATACTGACTTCTTCTCCGTCGTCTCTGTTTATGCACTGGTTATGACGTATCTTATTTTGTAATCGGTTTCGAAGGCCACTTTTAAGACCTTGATTGGATCTTCTTGTTGAGGGCAGGTCACAACATGCCCAACGAATGCTGAAGCATTTATGGCGTCCTGTTTGACTCTTGCTGGATCATTGGTTTGCCCCTCCTCCGGGGCCTTTCCCCACGTTCCCTACTTTCTGCTGCTCTGTATCTTTTTAAAGCTCCCAGGTGTTGTTGGAACCTTTTGTCAATGCTGTGTCCGGTTTCCCCTATGTATTTCGCTCCACAGCCACATAGTATCATGTAGATTGCCCCTTTCTTCAGTTCTGTTGGGGTCTTGACTTTGTCTGATCTGAGTATGGCCCTCAAGTTGTGTTGATTTTTGGAGATGATGGTGACTCCCAGGCTATTTGCTGTGGTTTGTAGTTTCTCACTGAGAGTCGGATAGTATGGTAGAATAAGCTTTGTGTCGAACATTGGAGTTCTATTCACTCCAATTTGTTGGTCTATTGTGACTATTCCTTTCCATTAAAAATTGGACCCCGTTACGAAAATGTATGTATTTACTTTTGAACAATTGTGGGCCTCACAGGGCCACCAGAGATGCCAAAGGCGGAAGAATGTGGAGGTTTGGAAGAATGTGGTTTGGAGATGGAAAACACCTTGGAGGAGGGCTTTAAACTCAATCGGTTTTAAAGAAGAAAAGACGACGACGTTGTTGGCTTTGCTAGTGCCTTCGTCATTCTCGTTTGGTCACCGTCGCGGTCGGTCGGAGGGGATGCTCGCTCCTCTGCATGACTGACCGGATGGGCGTCAAATGCTGGACGGGTCACGGTTTCGACCTGATAGCGGATGTCGCTCGTCTGGTTGGTTGAGCAGAGTTGCTTGCTGAACCAAAGACTGGCTGTGTGGTGACCATTAAGCGCCGAAGACGGACCGTGAGGAGGTCCGAAAGCTCCGCGGAATTCTGCTTGTGTGGATTGAGTAATAAAAGATTCTTATTGAACGGGGATATTGTGACTATTCCTTTCCATTTGTTGGTCTTCCCATTGGTTGAGTCTTTTTTTGATGCAGTCTTCAATAATCTTTAAGGGGTAATTATTCTTCGTTAGTATTCTTCGTATGCAACCGAGTTCTTCTTGTAGGTATTATTTGCTATTTTAGTCTCCTTTTAATTTTCATTCTTTAATTTTTATTTTTTTCTTTATTTCCTTTTAATCTTAATTTTAATTTCACATTAAGCTCCACGAAGCTAAGTTACATTAAACCCCACATACTTCACTTTAAACAAAAAACATGCTGTCTCACTCCGCCCAACCGTGCACTGTTGATGTTCGCGCTGATGACGGAAGAGGGAAATTCCGAAAGCTCCGCATGATTCTTGCACAATAAAAAGAAAATAACCGGGAAGTGCCGTGTCTATCCACAAAAAAGCTTATCGACCACTGTAACTACTGACGCCTCGGATGTCGGAATTGGAGCCGCCATTTCCCAGACTCAAGGAAATGGGGAAGAATGAACTGTTGCTTTCGCAGCACGTACATTAACGGCCGCGGAAAGGTAATACTCTGTTGTCTAGAAGGAAGCTTTAGCTTGCGTATGGGCAATGGAGAAATGGAGACCCTGGTTATGGGGAAAACCATTTACATTGTGCACGGATCATCAGGCTCTCACTACGTTGCTCTCTAGCAATGGTTTTGACAGAGCAAGCATGCGAATAGCAAGGTGGTTTTCAAGACTGCTCAATTTCAGCTACGTAGTCAAGTACAAGAAAGGCAGCTTAAGCATTGCTGATGCATTTTCTCGCTTGCCATCAGCTCATGAAGAAATTGAAACTGAAGAAGATACGAAATTGATCGCGCTTATTAACGAATTAGCGCCAGTGAAATTTGACGATGTTGGAAAAGCTACTGCCAATTGTGCCACTATGACACAGCTTATGTACTGCATTCAAGATGGATGGCCAGAAAAAGAGAAGCTGGTTGATCCGTCGTTACTACCTTATTTTCGCATAAGAAACGAACTAACTGTGCACAGTGGCTGCGTTCTGCGTGGTTCGTGTCGTATTGTTATTCCGGAAGCATTACGGCATGCTGTGGAAACTCTGGCTCATGAAAGTCACTAAGGGATGGTACGCACAAAGGCACGATTACGAGAATTGTTTTGGTGGCCTGAAATGGACTCTCTTGTGGAGCAGTACATTAAAAACTGTCATGTGTGCAGAGTGCCTGACAAAACTGCTATAACTCAACATGCACTACTTCAGCCCGTACGTTATCCAAACGCTGCTTGGGAAAAAAATTGGAATTGACGTTGTCGGACCGTTCAGTCGTTTTTCGTATGGATATCGCTTTGCAATTACTCTTATCGATTACTATACCAAGTGGCCTGAAGTACGTTTTACTCAACGCGCTACAACGGCAGATATTATCTGCTTTCTGAAAGAAACGTTCAGTCGAGAAGGTATTCCCATGGAAATAGTCTCCGACAATGGTTCCCAATTTTGCTCTGAAGAATTCCAAACATTTATTGCAAGTTTCGGTATCAAACATATGCGTACTTCTGTGTACTACCCACAGGTCAATCGAGAGATAGAAAGGTTCAATAAAGTTTTGATGGACTGCATTCAAGCAGCGGATGTTGCTCAAGAAAGAAGAGGGGAAGCAGTTGAATGTTTCCTTATGGAATGCCGTGTGAGTCCCCATTGCGTGACCGAAGTTGCACCTTCTGTTCTTCTTCATGGTAGAATGCTTTGAACAAAACTGCATGTTGCATCAAATTTCGCTCCACAAAAGAAGGATACAGCTCTTAGACATAAGGTGGAAAGGAAGCAAGCTGCCATGAGGTGTACTTTCAACAAAGGAAGAAGGACATCGAGTTACACGTTCAAGGAAGGAGATGTCGTCAGAGTAAGGAAGCCGGCATCATAAAAAAGGAGAATTACGATTTGCAGGACCATATAAAGTCCTACGCCAAGTTGGTGCTGCTACGTACAACTGTCAGATGACCGTGTGTGGAATAGTGCCCATTTATGCTATTATTAACGTGTTTATTTACAAGAAGGAGGAAACTGTCGTGTACTATAACTAACCTGCGAATAGAAAAGTATGTCATGATTGCTTGACGTGTTGGCTTGTGAGTAAAGAATGCTACATAGATAAAGTGCGAAACTTCACATATACAGTACGTAGACGTACATGCGTGCCTACATACAGAGAAGCGCTTTGCAACGGTACGTTCAAATTGTTTACATTGCGTAGGTTGGTATTTTTGAATTATTAATATTACGCTAACAATGATTTTCAAGAACTTATGCCAATTGTTCAAGCGTTTACTTCAAGTGGAGTTAACGAAAAACCACAGCTATTGCCGACTGCACCATCGAAATCCTTCTGATATCGTTCATGCACATGAGCTGCATTTTTAGCGATTTTCGTCTTTTTGGCAGTGCATGAAGTTTTAGAAGCTGCTTTTTATGTTACGCAGTTAGAAATTCAGCGTAAGTAGGAAAGTTTGGTGTCACAATCATGTAATGGACACATTTTATTTTATTCTAGGTTATGTATATGTACCAGCGATGCACGGCATTTTCGTAGTAGCCGTGTTTGCATGGTTGTTCAAATGATCTCATGGCGATGATTTAAAAGACCTGGAATGAACATCTTCGTTTTGTAAGTGTTCAGTTTTTCTTGAAAAGAGCTCTGATTTGCGGCGTTTCTATCCTTGCTTGTTTATTTCCAATCAATACAGAAGCTTTATCATTTGATGGGTAGCAGTAATTGTGCGACAGAAACAATGCCATAAAGTAACGTTTTCTATTCACTTGTTCTGTACAAGTTTCTGTGCTATTCCGGCTATTCCGTTTTGGTGATACCTGTAATAAATCTGCAAATTCCCTACCAGCGGATGGATGGGCGCTTATTGGAAATATCACAGGTCAAAAACTCTTATCATAGCTTTCGGAACGCCATGGTTCCATGGTCAGCGATCTACCGAAAGGGCTATAAGGGCGTCGGTGCATCCCTTTTGCCAGATCGCTGACGACGGAAGCAGCGCGTTCCGAATGTTACGATAAGAGTTTTTGACCTGTGATATTTCTAATAAGCGACCGTCCATCCGCTGGTAGGGCATTTGCAAATTTATTACAGATGTTATTAAAAAACGGGAAAGCCGGAATGCGACCAAAACACTAATTCTTACCGAACAATTGATCTTCAAATTTATGAATATCTATAACTATGGAAACTACATTGCTAATGGGAATGTTTCCCTACTTGCAGTTCAGCAGGTAGCATTATCCTCATCCATCTTGTCACGGAAAAGGAACTGATCCATCAGGACATATTTGTTTTGTTAGACACATTCTTATAGATATAGGTCAGTGTATAAGCTAGCTGCACATTATAAAGATGAAATACTTTTCCCTTACAGTAACAATCCGCTAAGTGTCTTGAACTATCGACGGTGTATTAGGCCGATTAATAAAACCATGTTGGAATTTCCATTCCAAACTATAATATAAACTGCGAATTGTAAGCTGCATTGCATTATGCACCCAAGACAAATTTTGTTGAACATTGCAATTTTTTAGTAAACAGATGCATAAGTAAGAACTAAGAAAATCGTTCTCCTGCAGAAATGCGCAACCGTTTCGTGATCCATCTGTGTGGAACATGCTGTCCTAAGCTTTATTGAACTGCTTAAGTTCATACGACAACTGTTTTGTTTCTCTAGCAAATTTCTAATTTCTGCTAAATTGCTGATGATATTAGTCTGCTGCAATCATCTCCTTGACAGAAATGCAGCAACTGGCGAATTTAAGTTTGCCTAATTGATTAAGTAAAATTTCAAAATAGGTGACCCAAACGCATTTCACAATTATATGAAACTGGCATTTACTCAATGTCGTTGTTCCGTTGTGAAAGATAAGGATCATTGAAGTAACCAAAGGAATGAAAAGTTCCAATCGATTGATGCCCACGCTTTCTTTTCAACAAACAAGTTAGATGAATCAGATGTGCGTGCCTCCAATTGCCAAGCGTCAACACGAGTTGAATGAAACACGTTGATCACTTCGATTGAAGATCTGCGACTTTGACCCTGCGCAAAAATTATGGTTTGTAAAATGCTTTCATGAAATCAACTGAAGTTCGCTGCTAAAAGCTCATTAATTTGTAACATGAAATCTTAAACGCCCTGTATGTATAATAAGTGCTTTTTAGGTGCATGGGAATTTCCTCAGTGAATGCCGCAGCTTTTCTGGGGGCAACAAAAATTAAATTAACGTCTTGTCACGAAGAACTTCGACACAGTTTAGAAGCTCGCTTATTAGCAAGAACTGCTCTACATTTGTCAATGTCAAAAGGCATTGAGGGGCAATTTTAAATTGATTACTGATGGTGAATGCACTGCGCATGTCTAGAAAACGGCCCTTTTCGTCTAAACGGTTGCTCTGTGCAGCTCTTCATAAAATTTCTGATATTATTGTTCACATACTAATATGTATTTGAATATCAAGCGTTTCTTCTTAATATTAACTAATATATCAGTATTGCGTTTTCAGTGTTTCGCGCTCAGCAGGAGTTTAAGCAAAAATCTGCATTCAGGCGACTCCAAAAGCACGACCTATCACCCTGAACATATCCCAAAAGCACAGTTAAGAGAAGTTTTGCTACTGTATTCGTGAAATAATATGGCGACATGCTTCTTCCTAATGCTGATAGGAAGGTACCCAGTCAGCACTGAGAATATGAAATGAAAATTAATGTATCAATTGGTTCGGCAATCTGGTGATCTTTGCAATTAAGGGCAAATAAATGATGTCGATCAACAGTCAATTTTACTGAACATTAAGCTAGTGTCTCTTTTGCCTTTGCGCTTCGAAAAGAACGATGCAGGTGTCATAATAAGCAAGTTGCTTGAGCTTGAACGTGTGATGAAAATGTATATGACCGGTAAACATTATTTTCTCTCTCTCTGTTTCTCACTTGTATAATTCATTGAAGAGCTGCCATCCTGAGTTAACTAATAGGATTTGCTGGTAACATTTGCATTAATTTTTTTCTGTACGCAAATCACTTCCCGTTCTTTTCTACCTCTTCATGAATAATGAACTTGCAGCTTAATTTAAAAATAGCTGAACTTAATAATAGAGCCCATTTCCCTAGGGAGAACGATTTATCAAAGTGGATCTAGGTTATTGATATGTGCGTATCAGACAGTGAATGAACGAGTGCAGCACAACTGACAATTGGCATTTTCATGTGCTGGAAGAATTGAGCGTACTCAGTAATGTAGTGCCTATTTACTTCATAGAAGCTAAAAGCGCCCAATGGCAGGTCAGTAATTCTCTAAATGTCACTGTTTTTGTCACCGTTAACAGAATCAGTTAAGTCATGGTTAGCGAATATCTCTTTTCCCATCATTCTCGCGATGAATATCCGATCTTCAGTAAGATAACGTATTTCTAGCAAAGCAGCAAAAATTGTGAAAATATTAGATCTACTTACCTTTGAATAGTGCTGTATTGATATTTGAATGTCGACCTAAGTCATTTCAGCAACAAAGACTGGCTGAGTCGGAAACTAGACGTTAGAAACAAGAAGTGCAACTATTTCGAAAGTTAACTTTGCCGTTGTTCGCGGACACGCCATCAATGTTAAGTAGCAATGTCTGCTTGCTGCGCGCAACTGTTGCTGGATTAGGTAAGTTTTCTTACTTAACCGTTGCAAGTGTGGACTGGACCCGCTTTTCTGCACTTCAGAAAACATGTAATCGATAAAGATGCTCTACCACCTAGGGGGAAAGCGGTTGATCGGGAAAAGGAGACTGCTGAGGGTTTGATACTCAGAGCTTTCAGAAGACCTGGTCCGGTGACAATAGCAGCAAAATGCTTGCCAATTTTGGGATGTTAGGGTAGCAGGAGGAAGACCACCAGGAATTTTGCTTGCTGCTGTGAACCTTGAAGTGTGGTACACGATAATCCCCGTTTCTGGTGAAAAGCTTTTTATTTTGCAGAGCTTTCGGGCACGATCTTGCGCCCGTCATCAGTGCAAGTTTAGTGACCACCGTCCAGGTTGGTCAGTCGGTCTTCAGGCACTCCTGCTCAGCCGACTTAGGCAGGTGCTACATCAGTTGGGTCCTATCTGAGACCGCGTCGACTTCGCAACCCGCCCTAGTCAGCCGTGTAGAAGCACGATCTTCCCTTTTTACTGTTCTGGCACTGTCCGGGGCGGTCAGTTGGGAAGATCGTGCTTCTACACGGCTGACTAGGGCGGGTTGCGAAGTCGACGCGATCAAAGGTATGACCCAACTGATGTAGCACGTGCCTAGGTCGGCTGAGCAGGAGTGCTTGCCGACCGACTGACCAACGTGGACTAACTATGCACTGATGACGGGCGCAAGATCGTGCCCGAAAGCTCTGCAAAATAAAAAGCTTTTCACCAGAAACGGGGATTACCGTGTACCACACTTCAAGATTTGAAAGATACCCCGTACAAAGAAGAAGAAAATGCTGCTGTGAACATTCTAGAAATTTCCATTTTTCAAATTCAAAGTCGAAATTCGTTTAATTTGTTTGCATGAGCTATAAACAGCCACTAAGGAAGATCAAACCGTTAAAAGGCGGCAGAATAGACCTATTTCATTAATTCTATTCACGTTACCGTTGGAAACAAACTTCATTCGTAAAGTGTACCTTAACTTTTCGGGTATTATTTGCCTTTCGTTTTTTCATTTCCTTGTACTAATTGTTACCATAGGTTCATTCTTCATGCCGATATATTCATAACAATCGCTCGGTCGGTTTTTGTCGCTAATGACGAGACATGAACGGTACTGAGCTCTAAGCAATAAAATAATTCAACGAGAAACGCACTTATACATGATGAAAGGAAAACTGAATGGCTTTTATTGGCAGTATAAAGTAACTTTGGGAGTTGTGGTGCACTTCATCAATGCTTTGAAGGTGCCGGTGTGTGCACAAGGGGGTGATTATATAATCTGTCAGATAAATCGCGTGAAGAAAGAAGTTTCAAGAGAGCATACTTGGGCGTATAACAACCAAGAGCTTTACTGTACAAGATACTGACACCTTGCAATGCACAGATGCTTGTTATGGCTACAATTTGACGCTTCGACAGTTTATGAAGCTAAACCATTTTATTTTGCGAGTTAAGCGTATCTAGCCTTCCTTATGCTCGAAGCAGTCGGCGTGGATAAATCTGACAGGGGCAGAAAATCATCAAAGGCGGTACCTACAGCTATGTCAAAGTTGAAATGTTAGCTTTCTGTACTATTCTTGTCGTATTAATAGTATCAATAATGTGCACGTTACAAGAGTGAGGAAAAACACGACAGTTCAATGCGAAATCCACGTTGAATTATCAATAAAAATGTTGGTGGCCTTCCAAAATCGTTCCATCTTCCACCACCATCTTAAAGCAAGAGGCATTAATAACAAGGCGTCTCATGACTATAAAAATGAGGTGAAAAGATACGGTATCCTTGTTCAACGAGCTTTAACTGGCGAAGCTTTCGGAACGTACGTATTCCGTCGTCACCGCGATTCCGATTCGGAATCACGCTCACGACGGAACACGTACGTTTCGAAAGCTTCGCCAGTTAAAGCTCGTTGAACAAGGATACCGTATCTTTTCATCTCTTTTTCCACCACCATGTGAAAATGAAGCTTTACAACTTCTTTACCAAACAACTAATTTCGCATTATCTCGGTAAAATAATGGGTGTCATTGCGAAATGTTCTTCTTCCACGTTCTGTACCTTTCGTCGGAAGCGAATATTTATAAGGATTGCATAACATCATTTAACCAATCAACCTTTTTAAATCTTAACTGCAAAGTGCTTTTCGGTTTTGCGCAGACATTTGCCTCAATTTGAAACAATACTGTATTAATACGGAGGTCAACTCTTTGGCCTACTACAATCACTTGGTGGCGATGTGAATTAGGTCTGCATAGCGCCCCCGCTGAAAAGCATATGTTTGTACCAGGAGGAGCAATTATTAATATGTTGGAACAAAAGGTTTGTGACCAGGACAAATAGGCATCATTGGTAATTGTTTTGCTGTTTCCCACATGTGATCCCATTTAGGCTATACATGGAATTAGGGCAGGTCAACCTCGTGCTAAGTGAAACGACTCCGAGTAGCCTCAGTCGTTCTGCCTCTCTTCATCCAATCTCTGGGAGGATTACTCATTGTTTAGTAAGTTGCCTATCTCATTCCATAGAATGATGGTATTGAGCATCGATGTAAAGTCTCTCTGTAGTAATACTTGGCTGACTAATTTTAGTGCAAGTTCTGAAAGTACGATGCTTTGTAATGGCCTTGATGAGCTTCATTGTTCATTTGAACGGATGGTGATGTGCTGAGCTTGGTCAACATGGTACATTAGCATGTTAGCAGAAGTGAACTCAATTAAAGATACAAAACCATTTTCAGGGCTTCCGGTGCGTTCTTATCCCGTCATCAGCGAATATAATAGATGCTGTTGCTAAACTTCTTATTACGTATCTGTACGCTCAAGACGGTATTAGATCAGTCCCGAGAGCTCAGTTATTTCAACTAAGAATAAATAGCTCATATTATCAAACAGTTCTCTGCCGTACCCAACAACAGCATATAACAAAGTTCATATGCTCGATAAGGAAGCAAGACTGCATTGAAAGCAAAGGGATGAATTTTTATGTGATCCTGAGGTCTTCATGGCTGACACTCAAATACTGCATTATTGAACGGACTCAACATACATAAAGCTGCTCCAATGAAAAACGGAGGGCCAGTTATTCCCTATTCTGCCCAGCATAACGCGTTAATCTGTACACTTCGAATAAATGCTTCATTGTTCTTCTCACTTCGACTAATGTAAAAATCATGTGTTAGATGTCTTGTTCGAATGGCAGATTATTTCGCGAAGATCAGTTATCGATGTGTTGCTAGCGAAGGCGTCTTAGTAGGCCAGGAGAATCAAATCTTTCTGATTACCGTGTATTAATAGTGTAGCTGTAGTAAAAATGACAACAAACCGATAACAATTTTTGTATGACTAGGTAGAATTATAATACACGTTTGCCAGATGACTATTCTCTTTCGCCAGCATTGATAATCCGTTTATGAAGAAGCCTAGCAAATTCAGGAATTGCGTGCGTGTGAACGAAAATCACATCACTATTAATCAGATCTAACTAAAACTTTCCTCTCAGTCAATGACTTGTTGAATGAGTCACCAATTTCAATTCAGGATGCATTTCATCAAGTAATGTCAATTGGTAATTCATGTCACTCGTAAGGTGCTCCTGCAGCCTTATCGTACTGAAAGTATTAATAAATGACGTGAAACCGCTTTGTATGCTGTCTAAAACCTGCGGACCCAAATTTATTTATTTTGGCGTACAGCTCGTCAGAGCGAATTGTTTCTCATGCCAAACAGAGGCTTCATCTGTAACGGTGCTGCTCATCTCTTAGAAATGATAGTGTGAAAGGCACGTGAACTGGGAACCGCGTGCTTACGAGAACTCATTAACCCTTGTTTTCCTTGTCAGGATATTCAGCACAAGACGGGCTGGTTATAGAAGCTAACCACTGTTTACTGGGTACCAATTAGCATACATAAGAAATCCATTTAGCTTAGAGAACCACACAAATACGCAGCCCACTAAGTTCGCACCCAGACGCAGCAGCAGTGTTCCAGCTAGCGACCTTCCATCAGGTAACCAGGCCTTTATGGGTTATTTTACCACTTATGCATTTATGTTTGTCGTCACAGATCCTGCGTGAAGGAAGAAGTATGGAGAAAGCATGTGAGAAAAGTAAATGGTCATTCAGCAAAAAGTTTCTCACCGCTGCAACTGTCATGACGGGCTTTCCAATTGGATACAATGCCACAATTGTTTCCGGTGCCATGCTCGTTCTTCGTGATCAATTTTACCTCAACTCTTTGTGGCAGCAGGTTGGTTGTCCTTGCATGGTTCCTGCATCGTTAGCGTAAAATAGTTGTGCCAGTTAAACTCTGCATGCTTTATCATGATTCAAAAATTTCCTTGCGACCAATTGACGGATATATTTTCATACTTTTGAAATGTCAGAATGAATGTCCTTATTGTGTTCATTGGGTATTATGACAGTGCCTTTTACTGTTTGCCTAGTTATACGCTGGAGCGGACTACTTTACATTTCCAATCTTCATTAGTCAATAAGTCAGGCGTCGAGTGGTGTCATAAGTTTTGTAAAAATGAGTCTACAAGCCGTAATGGTTTCTTAAAATATCAGTCGTCAATTCGTTTAGGCAATTAGCAAATATATTTTAGGTAATTAGCAAATATATTTCATACAGATGAGAATGGGTTCTTGATGGCAGGATTTGCATACACAGCATATGTGGACTAAATTCATAATGTCAGCTTCAGCGGTGTCATTGTACAGTAATCAGAACGAAGGTTAAATCTAAACTTAGAAGAGAAAATAAATCTAATCCTCATGCTCTGTTGCACCAGTCGCCAGCCTTCGATTTTAATTAACCAAGTAAGCG
>CBXJ02000802.1:0-19808 GCA_000612645.2 Trichuris muris
GGTTACCTAGCCATGTTTTATCAGTCATGACATGTAGGGAAACGTATGATAAATGCAAGCTAACAAGGACTAATAGGATGTCGCTTCGTCTGTGCACTTGCTCAATCGCTAAAACTTGCAGTTCCACTTTACCAGTTGATTATTGTTTAAGCAGTCGACTACTGAAAGAAAATGTCTTGCATGGACAGCTTTGACGCGTGTGCCCATTGTCTGATAAATATTTCTCCGTTGAGAGTTGCCGCGAAGATGTATCGCATGGGACACAAAATGTAATCCTAGCACGATGGACCCACACAATCAACTGAAAAGATATTTCAGACGTTACGTGGGACTTACCAATTGCAGTATTATATCCTATGACAAGAAAGTAGTTCTTTCACGCAATAGCTCATTCGCGCAAAATAATGCAGCCAATAGGTATGACGCACGGACGCACGTCATATCCATTGTCTCAATGAACTCTATCCATTCCATTGACATACATTCAGCCATGGGGATACTAATGCGCCAGAATTTTAAATTTTACTTCAAAACTATCAGTCCAAACAACCGAAAACTACTCTTCAGTGTTTGTCATCAGACGACGGTTTAAAGTATCCACATATGTTTTTGATCTATAGCAAAACTCCCACTGATTCACCTTAGCAGCATCCAGAGTACCTGGCACCCTATTCTCATCGAAGGTGCAAAATTCACGAGCGTTCTTTTGAACTAGTGCAACACTACAGTTGAATCAGCCCAAAATGCGGTGAAGTTGAATTTTAAGTGCAAGTTATGAACGATGTGGTGGCCATTCCATTAATAATAGCTTGCAAGGTGCCTTATAGCTTGAGGCGAGGAATGGCTAAATTTCAGAGAGATGGTACCCTTGATTTTGACGTGATAAATGATCAGTGCGGGTTTTCGAATAATGGATTTCTAACGGGTTTCGGTTTCATCGTGTTAACGGACGGCACAATACTCGTTCATGGACGCTTTATTGAATAGCGTAGCTTTCGGTGCCTCAATTGGTCCCGTCCTCAGCGCAAGACAATATGCAACTTCTCTTCGTAAGTGTAACCGTCACGAATGAAAAAGTTGATAAACAGTTCCCGGAGTAGACATTGTTTTAATACTACATAAACAAATTCAATTCTTTAAAAATGTTACTTTTCCTTTAAACTGATCGTGTGTTGTGAGTTCCTATGAACTGAAACATATCTCAAGATTTTCTTTCTTGTTTTGGTTCTGCTTCTTTCTATAATGAGGTTACCATAGGAACCAACGCTTCATATGCTCGTTGTTCCTCTATGCGTGCTGGGCTCTTGTAATGCGCATCCCGTCTTAATCGCCACAGTCGAACATATGTTACTAATCTCTGTCCCTTCATCCCTGTTTGTGCAAACGTTGTGGGGATGCAAAAAGCTTCTTTAATTTTCCTAATTCTTTAGTCTTCTTCATGTTTCAGTATCGAGAAACTCATTTGGTTGTTTGCCAGGGCAAAGTCTACTAAGTGTTCAACCTTTTACGTGCCTGCGCCCTCTCAGGCTTCTCCACCGCCTCCTAGCGCCCCTTGGACTCGCCAGCGTCCCACATACTGGGCGTGAGCCGTTAGGTCCGCGGTGATTGTTCCCAGCCTTTGTGACGTCAATCAGATATCATGAGACGATGATTGAACACTGAGCGCCTGTTGACTTTGGTTCTATCAACCTTTTGGTTGCGTTCGACACTTAGCAAGCCGCGGTCAAGTGGGACGCTTTTGATCATTCTTCCCCTCATGATAGTAGTCTTTTCAGTTTGTGGCTTATTGGCCTCGCTAAGCGGTTCATCAAAGTGTTCGCCAAGAAACTACCATTGGTTTATATTAGGTTTATATTAGTTTTATTATAATACAACGGTTTATGACTGAAAGAGGCGATCGTGTTTGGAATGTGTTCCTGAGAAAGGACGGCGTGAATTTGATCCAGAAAGATCCGCGAAGGGTACTGAAGATGTCCATAAACTGCGTCGGATAAAATCAAGACCATTGGGAGATAATACCTTCAGAAACTTATTCTGTCACCTTGTCGCCGTTTCCAAGTCATCAGATTCCAGTAATGTACAAGGACGTATGCAATTAAACTTTAATTTTCTGGACATCAGCGTCATTCAACATAATTAATGCGCTGACTGGCTTTGTCGAGATGACACTAGCTTGGAAACATTTGGCTTCATATTTGTGAGCCGCAATCGCAGGTCGCCTCACGTAGCTATCTGCAGTCGGCTTCTTTTCTTCGTCAAGAGATCCATGACTATGCTAAATCGTTTCTTGGCTGAATACGTGGAAGGAAATGAAATAAGCTACCTGATCACGACGCTCCATAGGTTGGGATATGACTCTGCGATTCTTCGTTGCATCCAGAAAGCTTAATAGCCGTTTTTGAATTTCACTTTCAATTCGTCATTCGTTTGCTATTCCATGTTTTTGTTGAAATCTCAATTAGGCGTCGTCCACGTCTGCAAAAGGGTCTATTATCCGCCTTGGAATATCCATACCAAGAATATCCTCATAAGGTACTGAGAAATCTTGATACAGCATACCTAAACAATGACAATATGCTTTAACTTCGTCATCTTTTACTTCCGCCTTTTCTTTCATGGCGCAAAGATTTGGAAAATGGTGAAATTCCCGGCCCGCCAAATTTCTCCTGAAGAAAACGACCTTCTTAACACAGACAACGGCTCTTGTCGTGATTAAATTACGATCGTCTCCTTGCAAGAGAAGGTTCATTTCATTAAATTTAAAATACAGATCAGCCAAATAGACCATATCGTTCTCACGTTTCTTCAACTTTTCGTGCGAAATATTGTCGTGATTCGCAAAGAAGTTCAGAATCGCGTCCAAAAGACAGTAGAACCGCGTAAGACAGGCGCCTTTTGAAAGCCACCGTACTTTAGTGTGCAGAAGGCGATGATTGCATTCTCCATTCGTTTCTTCGCACAACTTGCGAAATAACCAGTGAATTAGTTTTGATTTTATTAATCGTTGTGATCACTTGCTGTAATCAAGAATTCAGGCGGTCGCTAAGACGTTTCCTCACCAAATGTTCTCTGTGGATTACGGAATAGACCACGACAACATCTGGCACAACTTGCTTCAAAAGTGCAATGAAGCCACGTTGGCTTCCTATCATTGATGGCGCTCAATCAGTTGCGATCGATATTATATTCGTCAGCGGTATCTGCTTTTCCTCAAAAAAGTTTATCAAAACGCAGAAAGTTGACTCCCGTTTCTTATCAGTTTGCAGTTCTCTGGCGAAAAGCAATTCTTGCACCAATTTCTCCGCCTTTATGAACCGGACGTAGGCCAAAAGCAGCGCCACATTGCCAGGTAGTCGATTCGTCCAATTGCAGTGAAAATTGCGTCGTTTCTTAAGAAGTCACATAACGTCTCTTCTACGTCATTGGCCATCTCATCAATCTGACGTTGAACTGTGTCGTTGCTGAGAGGGATCTTCTGAATTATGCCCCCCAGCAGGTATATGTAATACCGTATTCATAACCTCGCTCACCACCGGAAGCAAAAGCGCTTCACCGATCGTGTGAGGCTTGCCAGATTTCGCTATCGATAAGGAAATGTTGTACGACGCACGGAGGCCATCACGCTCTCCTATTCCAAACGTCGGCACCAACACATTCTCTATCGTAGGCCGCCTAATAAGTCTGTCTCAGATATCTGAAAATAAGACTTATCCCTGTTGGCTTTATCCGGGTGCATCTTATGGAGATGTTCGACCAACCTAGAGGGTTTCATCGACTCATTTGAAAACACCTTCTCACATATCACGCACATCGGCATGTGCATGTTAGCAGTCGAACAAAATTCGAACAAAATCAAACTTAAGATATTCACCTCTGTACTGCCTGCAATTCTTTTTCTGTTCTGAAATATTTTGGTCTGGAAAAATTTAATTCATTTGAACAGCGAACTAAGTCGATTGAAATTGCAATGGTAATGGCTCAAGCTGAAAATAGGATGTTTGGTAACGGTGTAGCTATACACGTCAGATCTGATTAATACGACTAGAACCGTTTATTAACGATAAACAACATCAGAGCTTTCGGGGTTCTCATGTTAACCCAGAAAGCTTCGACGTTGTTTATCTTTAATAAAGGATGTTAGTCGTATTAATCAGATTTGAAATGGCTCAAGCTGCTAGAAAATAGTGCAGGTAAATATGAAACGCCACCTACTCTGTTAATTTTTCAATACGCCTTCCCCTGCTTTTGTTAGGGCTCAACTCCAACTTCGTCCATTAGGTACTTGGGAAACGGACATTGATAGTAGTTCCTACGTTTACAATTTTTACGAGTATGACTACTCACTAACTATGCATTCCTTTCAATCCAACTCTTGAGTACCATAGATAAAAAGCTTCACTTACATGAGCCTTTGACGACACGTGGAACTGAAACAACCGTTAGTAGAGAACTTCGAGTATATTACAAATATAAATCAGAAATAAATGGCGAAAGAGAAGGGCTTATTTATAGGGAAAAATCGCAGGTGGCAGCGCTTAGGAATGTGCGTGGTATTCGTTTTTTTGATGCATATTAACGAACTGCGCAGGTGACAACCGGTTCTAATGTTAACGAAAAAGCCTTTGCAGGAATAGACTGGCGCGACGTTTACTGCAGAAAGGCTATTTGCGCACAAGGTGTTCAATAAAAACTGCGCCGTTCAATAAAAGCATTCATGAACGGGTATTCTAACGTCCTTTAACATGATGTAACCGAAACCCGCTAGAAATCCATTATTCAACACACAAAGTGTTTGCATATGAAATTAGCCTGTTGGGTCATAAAAACTGTAGAAGCGATGCGCTGACAGCTCCTGTCAAAGCAATCTCTGCACCGTTCCGTTCTTATCAGCATGCCTGAATCACCCGTGCGTCGAAGAAAGCTTATCGGTATCTCCAGCGACCACTAGAAGCTGCTACCGCCAACTTAAAAATCTTCCAGCGCCCCCCGTAACGCCCCCTGGCTCCACAGCCCCCCGTAACGCCCCCTGGCTCCACCGCCCCCCCCCCCCCAAATCTCCCCGCCCCCGCGGGGGGGGGGGTTCGCCTCCGTTGAAAATCACTGGTCTAGTTCATGCTCCTCTATCCCATTGCGAACGACTTTTTCTCCAAATCTTCCATGAAAACTTCTGCCAATAATGGTGACAAGGGACTTCCCATTGGAGCCCCTTCTTTTTGTCTGTAATGCTGTCCGTTCCATTGGAAATGGTTCCCCTCTTCCATGCGAAACATTACTAGCTGTGTAACTTGGAAGGGGCTAAGATTCGTTCTCTCTTTCTTTGAGCGAAGTGTCTAAGGATAATAATTCCATGATAATATTGTATGTAAGGTCGAGGGGTAAGCTTGCGAATAGATCTTTCACGTCGTAGCCTAACCATAGACTCGTCCTCTACCACTAAGACATTCCTTATTTCGTTAACGAAGTTCAACAGTTTGTGTGTGTGTGTGTGTGTGTGACAAGCTGTTTGCTGTGATAGGTCTCAGAATATTCGTTAAGTATTGACATAAATCTCTCGTAACACTTGTGTAGCTGGAAACACAGGTATAAGTGGGTTGCTCTCCTTATGTATTTTTGGCAGGAAACCGAGTTCAGTCCATGTGAAATTGGAGGGGAATCGTAATTCACGCATAAGTTCAGGCAATTTCTTTTCTTTCGTCTCATCCGCTGGTGGTAATAGTATGCCCAACAATGATTCCTTAATCTGTTCCGTATGGTCATCTCTTAGATGTACATACGTTCCTGACTGTAAGAGGTCAGTTACTTTCCTGCCGTAAGTCTCTCCGTCTACTGCCACATTGCCTTTATCCGCTTTGGAAATGACTATCGACTGTTCGTTACTTAGTGTTTTTATGACGTTGAATCCTGTTCGTGATAGGTTCATTTTGGGAGAGTATTTGGATCTTGTTAGTCAATTCGTAATCAAGCTTCGGAAATGATTTCCTCTTAACGGGTTACCCTCCGTAATACTTAACTCCACTTTCCCTATGAGATCGAGGTAATCAATTTTCATCTGGGTGTTAGCAAAGTTGAGTCCTTTTGCTAGAATTTCTGTTTCTTACGTAGACAATGGCCTGGAACTTAGGTTGACCTCTGCTTTCTTGACGTCCAAACATTAGTAAGTTGTGTTCCCTGTCGTCTGTTCTGATATTCACAAATTCCCATGTTTGTGCGTAAATTAGCCTAGTAAGTTTTTCGGCACGATTTCCCTATAGCACCCCCTCATTGGCGCCACTGTCGCTTTCGTTGATTGGCCGCTCTAGCGTTCGCTGATTGGTCGCAGTTCGTAGCATAACGTTCGGTATGACGCGAGCAGTTCTGCAGCGAAAATTTTCTCCTGTTTTCGCTGTCCTTGGAAACCTGTACTATGGGTAAATTTTGGCATTTCTCCACGAATTTGCACCCAGTATGTGCAATGTACGATGAACATAATCCATATTTTAACGTCTAGGCTTAGGTGAGGGCAGAAAACGATGCCTATGGTTCTGTTGCTTTCATAATCTAATACGGAGACATGATCCTGTTTTTATTGTTTAGGCCAGTGTTTTTCACCGCCCTACTTGGCACCGCCCCCTTTTCTGAGCTGAGGGCTCGCCACGGCCCCCTTTTTTGAGCTGTAGTTTCACCACGACCCTCCCCCGCGTAAGTTTCAGTCACCTGTTGCTCCCAGGGGAGTGTTACCGTCCCCTGGCCACGCCAGCGCGCCCCCCCCCCCAAGTGCTCCTTTCGTCTCCATCGCTTCCAATCACGGAAATTTGTACCCGTTGTTGAAAGCCACTTTTCCGGAAAGGATGCTTATTTCCGAAAAAAACACGAAAACCGTGGCACGGTGGACAGGAAAGCGGAGCGCAGTGTAAATTTGTTACCCCAAAGCCAGCACCGCCATTTTTCTACAGCCCGGATACATAATTTTATTGAAGGAATGAAACACGGCAAGAAACAACCCGTGACCGAATAATATCGTAACCGTTAAACGGAGCTTTCGAGAACAAGAGTTCTCGAAAGCTCCGTTTAACGGTTACGATATTATTCGGTCACGGGTTGTTTCTTGCCGTGTTTCATTCCTTCAATAAAATTATGAGATCTTACCCCGTGTTTCGGAACCCCTTGTTTAATGTAACCCGGATACATGCTAAGGCCTCTTTCTCCACAACTGAATACTTACGTTCAGCAGCAGATAAGGTACGTAAGCAAACGCGACAGTTCGTTCGTTACCATCATGTTGTACTTGCGAAAGTACTGCACCTATTCCCACATCAGATGCATCGGTAGTCACAATCGTCTCAAGGGTAGGATCAAATAAAGCCAAAGCAGGGCTTTCAAGCAAGAGTTGCTTTAGCTTCTGGAAAATTTTCTCAGCTGCCGGACCCCAAGAAACGGGCTAATTTGGAGTCTGAACTAACGAACGTAAAGGCTCAACAACCTAGGAGAAATGCGGGATGAACTTGCTGTACCAAGTCATCATTCCGATGGAAGAACGCAGCGACTGCGAATTTGTTGGGCAGAGAGCATTTAGAACAGCATCTGTTCTTGTTGAATATGTAGACATGGTCTTTATCCCCGTCGAAAAACGCTTTATTCAACATGGAGAAAGCGGAGCTTTCTGATCCAACTGGACCCGTCGTCAGCGCATCAAAAAAAAACGAAAAAAGGACAAAATAGGAAATGTGAGTCGTATGTGCACATGATGCGAAAAGGTTTTTGAGACGGCACACCCCTACCAAACCGCGAGTGTGGGAACATTTTCAGTCGATCTGGACCGGAACAGTGTTGATCCCCACAACGTTGGTAAAGGTAAGGAGCACCGTCTTGAGTCGGTGACAAGTCAGGGGGCGAAGTCGGTCATGTTTGCACTAACAGCCCTGAGGCTTTAGTGCAAGAATTTTCTTACGTCAGGTATAATAAGGAAGCGCAAAACTTGACAAGGAGGATTACAAAAGAAAAACAAGGCAATGACGAAAAAAGGAGAAACAAAAGAAAAGCAGATAAAGAACTTCCTCTTTGTCTTTAGGCGTGTGTGCTTCTTCTACCGTTGGCATGTCTTGTGCTGCCGTGTACGCACCGATTACATCATCAATTCTTTTTTGTAACGGGGCTCTTAACATTGTTGAATATGTAAACACGGTCTTTATCCCCGTCGAAAAAATCTTGAAAAATCAGGGCGTATGCCCGCAGGCGATATATGGTGGCCAAGGTACAGAACTTCGTTTCGACTCCAATTGCATTTTGCATCATTCAGTACCAAGCCACTACGCCGTATGCGCTGAAGAACTGAGCTTAGATTTTTTATCATGTTCGGCTTTGGTTTTACCGAAAACGACGATATCGTCCAAGTAACAGACAACACCAGGTAAATCTCGTAGGATGTCGGACATGACTTTTTGAAATGCTGACGGTGGCTGAACACAGGCCGTAGGGTAAACGACAGAAACGAAATAGCCCCTCGTCAGTGATAAACGCTGTCAAATCCCGGCTGTTTTCGTGAAGAACTAGCTGGTGATAAGCAGAACGAAGATCCAGTGCTGAGAACACGGTGGCGCCTTTAAAGCGGAGCAGTAGATCATCAATATGGGGCAAAGGAAACATGTCTGGAACGATTGCTTTATTCGGTTCTCTCAGGTTGACACATAATCGAATGTTACCATCCTTCTTGCGAACCACAACGATTGGTGACACCCATTCGGAGGCATCAATTCGTTCGATGATGCCTTGGCTGAGCAGTTTATTTATTTCTTTCGAAACAGCTTCTCGGAGCGACAGTGGTAGTCTGCGTAGCTCCTGATGAACTGGCTTGATATTAGTCTTAAGTTTTACCTCGTGACCATAGTTCTTCAATGCTGCATTCCTCGGTAACTCAGTAGCACTGGTGAGTATATGTGACATGACGTTTGATACGTGAATGCTTATGTTAAGACTGCTAATTAGGTCCATGTCAATCAGAGGTTTCCCGTACTGCGCTACATAGAAAGTTGTATACGCAGACCTGTCTTTATACCTTACTTGGGCTTCGAAGCATCCCACTATAGGTAGAGGGCGCATACAATAGGAAGTTAATTTAATACGCGGGGTATGAAGACAAGCAAATGAGAAGTTCCTTTCCTAAAGCGACAGCGGAATAATTGAGACAGGAGAGCCTGTATCTAGCAAGCAGTCCAATGAACAGCAGCAGTCACTGCAGGACACTTGTATGGTAATGTAGAGGCAATCAGATTTACTCACTTGGTCAACTTCTAGAGTTTCAGCAACGGAACTTGACTTTCTTGTTGCCTGCTGCTTCTGTTGGGATCGGCACATTCTAGCCAGGTGGTAATAGCGGCAAGGTAAACTGCGAGCTCGACATTCTGCAGCATTCGCCAGTTGTACAGCAGATCCACAGCGGAAGCATTGCTTCGCGGATGACTGACGAGAAGAGGATTTCAGCGGAATGGTTTCCGTAGCCGGCGTAAACGGATGCTTCCATATTTTCAACGCGTTGATGTCGTCACTATCGGTAGCACCATGCAAACAAGACGCCTTTATTTTAGCTGTTTCTGTGCCGTGCTATGGAATTGGCCTGTTCTAACGTTAGGTCATCGTCTGCTGCTATCTGCAAGAAGTTTCTCGATAATAGGAGGCACATCGTGTGCGGCTATCTGCAAAAAGTTTCTCGCGGATAGCAGCAGATGATGTGCCTCCTATCAACTGATCACCTCTTCTTCGAGCGTGCTGAATGCACACGTGGCAGCCAGTTCCTTTAGGTCAGCGATGTAAAAATCAACAGTCTCACCAATTTCCTGTGTGCGTTTACGAAATCGATAACGTTCGACGCACACATTCACCTTAGGCGTGAAAACGCAGTGAGCGCTTTGACTGCACTGTCGTATGAGTCATCTTGCACGTTCAAACAGTAGAACCGGCGTTGTCCCTCGGCACCGAGGAAGTTCAGTAAAAAGGCACGTTTCCGTTTATCCGAAATCTTTTCTGGAAAGGCAGCGAGAATGTAATTCTAGAACGACCGGATCCAAGTTCGAAAGTCGATCGTTGGCTGACCGCGAAGATGTTCAAAGAATGAGGAAGGAGGGGAAAACGAGGCTTACATTGTACATGTACGAGTTTGGTACTTGTCGCCAAAATATGTAGTGTCCCCGGCAGGTGGCGACGCGCAGTACAAAAACGTCAACGTTTAATAAACACAACAGCAGCGAAGCAAATCACTCATAAGCACACACACACTTCCTACAGTACTGTATATACATATATATACAGGTTATATACAACCCTTACAGTATACCAACGTAGCGAACAACCGAACAGCATAGAGCTGCCGTTGCGTGCAGGGATACGGCTGGAAGGTAAAGTCAGTGCTTCAAATGATTTGTAATTCATTGTGCTGATCCTTAGGCTCATCCAGATTGCTATCTGCCTCTGAGAAAAGCGCTGCTTTTCATTCGTGCCTGGAGCGAAAAGCTCACAAGCGCGCTTCCTGTAAAGACAGCTTAGACATGAATGGAAAAGCAGCGGTCAAATGGAACCGAACATTGAGGGAGGCAGCGGCAGAATGGCTGTTCAAGAACCGCGCCCTTATGGGAGGACCCGGCCTCACGGTTGACGTTGACGAGAGTGTGTTCTCTAAGAGGAAATACAACCGGGACCGGGTTCTCCCACAGACTTGGGTCGTCGGCGGTGTGTGCCGCGAGACGGGCGAATGTTTTCTTGCCCGTGTTGCAGATCTTTTGTCTTGTATTGGCATGCGGCTTAGACGATCTTATGCTCCGATTCAGGTCAGTGGCAGCACTCGTAGTCCACGTGGACGAACGACCTCTCGACGAAGGGCAGCCGTTCGATCTTCAGCTGTAGCGGTTCGCTGATGTCATGCGCTTGCTTGAGCGACGCGTTTGCGTCCAAGCTGATGTGCACCTCGATCAGATATTTGTGACCAAAGTGGTAGGCTAGAACGGTCTCCACCTGCTGGAGCAGGGGCGATGGTCCAGGCACACTTTAATAATTCGGCTGACGATCACTGGGGAAGCCGCCTTGCCGGAGATGATTGAAATCTGCAAACAAAATTACGCCCTTTTACGAAGGGCGGGCATTGGACCCTTTTCGAAAACGCACCTGCTCAATTCCCGTGGACACCCATGAGCAGAGAAGCTAAACGCGATGGTATTGTATGAGGAAACCGCGATGGGATACAGGTGGCGCCGACGAGCCCTCTGGCGCATTCAATCGTTGGTCCTAATGGAGAAAGCATTAGATGGAATGCGTGTCGCCCAACATATACGAGACGGAGTGGAACTTTGGAAATTATAACTGAATACCAGCGTACCCATCGGCCAAGTGGTTTTGCGCTCTCCTTGCGTGCCGCTGTACACTTTAATCATGGAGACTACAGATACTGGTGTTTTCGATGTTTTCCTTAGGCATTTGAACGGTTTGTGCCCGGAGCAAACCATTTTTACAATTGAGAAAGAATCAAACAACGTTCTCCCGTTCTTAGATGTTTTGGTCACTTACGATGGTACCCATCTTAAGACCACTGTCTACAGAAAACCAACCCATTCGGATCGGTATCTACATTTCTCTTCGCACCATCCCCACTTCGTGTTCAATGGTATTATCAACAGCATTAGTGCACAGAGCTGTACATGTATGTAGTACTGAATTCTGGATTCGGCCTCTTCTTGCACCGATTTGGATTCGGTCTCTTCTTGCACCCCTTGCAGCAAAAACAAGAAAGATAAAAAGAGCCACAAAAAGAAGGAAGGCGAAGAGGCAAAGGAATTGTCAAAGAAAGGAAGCGAAAAGAAGAGGAACAAAGATTCCGCCGTAGCGAAAGAGAAGGGAAGCAGTAAAAAGAAGAGCCAAAGTATGGTGAAGAACTCGTCAAAGAAAGGAAGCAAAAAGAAGAGGAACAAAGATTCTGCCGTAGAGAAAGAGAAAGGAAGCATCAAAAAGAAGACCCAAAGTAGCTGTATTTGGCTCGTTGTGATTGGTTAATAAAATGATTCTGATTTAACGGGGAAACTATGATTATTCTTTTTCAAGAAAATTGTACCCCGTTACGAAAGTTGATTTATTTTGAGTACACTTCTTCCTTTTTCCATACGGGGGTAGTTAATCAAATAACAAAGTTTTCACACGGTATACACCCCGTTCTTGTGAAAAACTTTTATTGATTAACTACCCCCGTATGGAAAAAGGAAAAAGAATCTCTATGAAGAAGTGCTCACGGGGCATGAGGCGAAAGAACAACGATAGAAGAAGGCAGAAATATTGGATGGGGACAAAAAAATGAAAGATGGAGAAAACCTGGAGCGTGACATTAAAGCCCGGCCGTTTTAAAGCAGAAGACACTGACGGGCGCAACGTTTACTGTCGTTTGTTCATTTGGTGTCGTGTCACTGTCCCGGTCGGTCGGTAGGGATGCTCGCTCTCTGCAGGACTGACTGGGCAGGCGACAAACGCTTGACGGGTACAAGGGTAGTACCTGATAGTTGACGTCACCAGCCCGGATGGTCTAGCAGAGGAGCGTGCTGAACCGTGACTGGCTGGGCAGTGGACATAATTTGTGGTTGCCTGATGACGGGTACATGAGTAGTACCCGAGAGCTAGCAAATAAACGTTTTTGCAATAACGGGGTGTACACCGTGTGAAAACTTTGTTATTTTGAGTACACTGTATTAATAAAAAAAAGATAACATACAACCGTTTTAACTTCGTGGCAGATCACATTTCGGCTTCCGTTTTTTCCAATCTGCTAGCCTAACCAGTTCTGTGTCGCCGAAAGAATACTGCACCTAATTGGCCAACACCTCATTTCGAACTTCGTCAAACTTGCGTTCATAGGAACTGATCTAAAAATGGCATAATGTACCAACCGAAATGCCAATTTTAAACATTACGTACTAGGTCTCGAAACATCTGAGGCGTACAACTGATCGCCTTGGAAGCTGGCTCTGCACGGCCAGACAAAGATCCCATCGAGGGCGGTTGCTGCGCTGCTGCTATCTCTTATGTTCTCGCCACCATGTTAACTAGTGACGACAAAGGTTTCCTATTCGTATCATCAATGCCATAGGTCAACTGAAGCCAAGTGAGGGTAGCATTAATTGTAAACAATACGACTGAATGGACGCCCGAGGAACCCGACCGGTGGCGCGCAAATTCCTGTGAACATGCCCTATTATGGATTTTAAAAACTCATCTGCCCGTTGTGCATTCATTTCTCCATTTAGACCAGCTATCAATCCCAACACAAGATCCCACCTGAAAATCTATATAAGCAAACGTAGTAAAACTTATCATCCGATACTCATACGTACAGTTGTTCCATCCATACGAATGCATGGTTCGTCGAATACTTTTAAATCACTAAACGAAAACAATGTGAACAACTGAGCATCACAAACTGACACAGATGATGATACTACCTCGAATGCTTTGCATATGCTTAGATCTGCGACCATGACTTACCAGAGAGCGGGTTCGTAACACGCTGGAGGCAACTGAGGAGCCGTCATACTTGTAGACGCCTAATTTTCCCCAGTTCATGATAATCAATATAAAGAAAGGTAGCTAAATGCCCCATGAGGCATTCCGACACGCAGACTTTCCGCCCATATAAATCCACGGTTCATCCAATAATTTTCAATCACTAAAAAAAGAAAATGTGGACGAGTGACAACCACAAACGTATATCGAGTATCAAATTACCACGAATACAACCGTAGAAGTCTGTTTTGCTGGCCGACGTCCGGGACCGCATATTTCCGACGGTTATGAAGTGTGTACAAATAAAATATCACAAGTATAATGTCAGGAATTTAAAAGAGCTCATGACTACTTGCGCGGCTAATATTAATGTTGGTAAGGTTTCATAGGTCGGTAAGTGTTAAATTTTTCAGCTATGTCATCGTTGCCATGAAGGATGGCGTAATTGAAACGACCTTTGTGCGCAAGCCGAAGGAGGAGAAACCTGAAATTGGTCGTGGAAAAGCACAAACTGCTGTTGTTGGGGCAACGGAGGCTTTGGAGGAAAAGCTGAGCGGCTTATCTGTTCCTCGTTTGAATAATAGGCAGAATTTCAACGACGCTTCGCGAAGAATAGCAAATGACAGTGCTCCAGTTCAATTGCTCAGCGAAGGAACGCCGTTCCTGCCAGAGCAACTGATTAATCAGGATATTGCTAATACTTAGCACGTACCGTGACGTTTGCTAGTAGGCTGTATGAAGCATTCAGTAAGCACTTTCATATATTTAAGTGCATGTTTAAAAGAGGCGGCATTTCAAGAGTAAATATTTTCAGGGATCTTGTTTGCCTCGTTCCCTATTGTTGCTGCAGGAGGCACTGTTGTCGAGACCCCGCTGACTGACATGTAAAATATTGCCCACATAGATGACGCTACCGTATCTTTCAGTCTGTTATCTTGCGCGTTTTCATAGTGTAGATAGAGCCACCGTCGATGACGGCGTATTATGCGCGAAATTGAAAGGAATTATCCGTGAAAGGGCGCATAACCGAGAAATAGCCTAATTTCTCGCTCAGTTGAGGGACAGCCGCAAAACGACATACTACAACGAAAACTGACCTTTAGTTCGAGTGCACCAACGGTACTACTGCTGACCGTAGTATTTTTCAATCACGGTCGTCACGGGCTGTTCACACCCTAAGCACAACTACAATGAGCAACAAGCTATTCGCTGATCGATTGCTACTTCCGAATCACGTACCTGTGTTCAGTGACAACTGTTTTCATTACTGTTTCCCGCAGCACCTACATAGCACTTCGTCACGTTCCTACATGTACCGCTGAATTATACATCTACCACACTAGTGCAGATCCTGAGCTGGTGCATCAATACTCTTTTCTCTGCACCAAGTGTACAGCAGCCAGTTGGTTGTCGACGAACCTGGCACAGAGCTGAGTGAAGTTCAAGCGTACACTAAGCACTCATCATTGCAGAATAAAACGCCGTCCTCTTCAAACAGAATCTGCATGCATCGTCAGCCACTCACGTTCTGTTTCGTTCCCTGGAATTCACCTGCTTGACGGCGTTTAACCGTCAACTGGTCTTATCATGCGACAAAAACTGTTCGTACAATGCTCATCTCTGCTGCCATGAATCGCAAAAACTCGGTGCAGCAACATTCCTTCCATTCTGCGACCCTTATCATCTTTCTTAACTGCAACGCGAATACAATATAGCGCAGTATACGACAACGCAGAGACATCTGCTATGTTTACTTTAGCGCTGAGACGTCTGCTCTCCAGCATTCCACCAAGAAACTTATCAAAACTGCAGCAAACCTTAGGTCAAGACACCAAATGTTCCACGCATGAAAAACCGTCGTTCATACAACTGGTTTCGATCACACTCTTTGCTTCCTACCCTTACCGAAGCTCAGACCCGAGCAGAAGATTCATGTTTCACGTGAACCTTAAATAACGGTAGCAGTCAACGAAGTCTACCAGCAAACACGGCACTATCATAACAATGTTTCCTTCTCTTACCTAAACCTATGCAAACGGGTAACATAAAGATCAACAACTTACGCAGCCCATTATGTATATTATGCCACCGCAAGGAGTTCGAAATGCTGAAGTACCTGTGAGCACAGAGGAGTCTGCCCATATTAGCCACGATTCAAAACATGCTGTACGCTATTCAATTGCAGCCGTTTTCACTGATACCTAACTCCACACCTGAACACAACTGGTCATTTTCATTCGCACTAGCCATGTGTTAGACGATTCTTCAAGCTAATCGGTTTCGCTGGTACCTAGGGGTAAGACAGACCACTTGACCAAATATTTCGTGTTAAATTTTTCTTTCTTGAACCCTAGACCTTGATACCGTGATATGACCTAGTGGAAACTATTCTCATGTGTATAACTACGTGGATCTGTAATTCTGTACTCGTTGTGTTATTACAAAAAACTCGCTATAGTAATACCACGACTGCTCAACGTTAAAGAGCAGAACGTAATGTTGAATCAATTAGGAAACGTTTGAGGCATGCTCGCTCCGGCGGCGCCTTCAGAAAACGTATAGCGTATGATGGCGTGTACGGCTTGATCCCGTTGGAAGCAAAGATTGTCTGAAAGTACACCAAGAACAACGCCCTACCAGCGAATGGATGGGCAGTATTGCCCTGCCCATCCATTCTTGTATTGCCCTGCCCATCCATTCGCTGGTAGGGCGCTGTTCTTGATGTACTTTCAGACAATCTTTGCTTCCAACGGGATCAAGCCGTACACGCCATCATGACGTTCAAACGACCCGTTACAAGACATCCAATTTTCAACGTATAGCGTATAGTATTAATCAGCACCAACGCGATGATCCTAATGTGAGGATGCCGCGAGAGCCACTCAAGGCATCACAATAGTTACAATAACTGGGTCTTGTCTGATAGCTGGGCACTCTACAGTATCCGTGACGAGCCATTGTCAAAGTTGCGCAACGGGTCCGGCGGCCGAGCGCCGGCGGTTCCGTTGCGCGACCTGGGTTCGACGAAAACACTTCTAAGCCGCAGCATTGCGTTCGACGAAAACCTCTTGACCTAGGACCTGACGGATTCCTTTCCCCAATTGAGCCACCGGTCCCCCTAGTATACCATTCGGATTCTGGCGGTTCCGTTGCGCGACCTGGGTTCGACGAAAACACTTCCTTTCCCCAATTTATTACATGTATGATGAAAAACGGGAAAGCCAGAATACCAACAAATTCAAACATGAAAAACGTTACAAAGCATCTAGTATTCAGTACTTCAACTGCAAGAATTGAACGTTGTAAGCTCAACGCGCGAATTCAAGCGGCTACGCGCAGAACCATCCGTGATTGGACATGCACAACGTAAAAGGCCACGTGTAATTTAGTGCGGCTACTAAGGTCCTCACGGGTGAAGGCGTGTGCACCACTCAACGGGTGCATGGCGTTGCGCAAACAGCACCGCTACTCTTTCTAAAAATGTGAGATGACGCTGAAATTAGCGCAGAAATTATTTCGCATCAGCAAATGCGTCAGCCAAATCTCACGTGCTACATATAACACGCGCAAAGGGGCCAGCGCGTACCGCCGGCGCTACTGGAACAAAGGATGACGTAAGCGGAGCATTGTTATAATTGATGATCAAGGTAGTGCCCAGCTATCAGACAAGAACCCAATAATTTTTATTGCCTCATTTAACACGTTAAATGTCATGCCTCAAACAAATTAGGGCTGCTGCAAGTCGACCAGATTGAACAATAGATGACGTAAATGTGGCATACTCTTTTATGATTCGCAGGTTATTTGCTAATTGACCAACAAGACCCACGTATTCAGTCACTATACCACCAAGCAGTTCGTGCACGTTTTCAAGACTAACACATAACGATGGAGTAATGTGAACGATGATTGGCAAGTAATTAATTATACTGCATTACCCAGATTGTCTCGCACTGGATCAAGCGGTAACATTCTCCAGGGCCGTTTCCAAGGAATTTGTACGGCGTAAAGAGAGTTTAATTAGCGGCAAGGTTGGACATGTTATGATTTTACAGTAAGATAGCACGTCTACCACATGAATGATTCCGTCTGGGCCAGATACGTCTTGATTACTCGACCTACTGCTCACCTACGCGCGGGTAGTTCACATCGACTAACTGTACAATGCCACGTTGATTGGCTTTGGTCGTCACGGATATGTTCTGAGAGACGATGCTGACGTAAGTGAATATTCTCGTATCCATCTCCGCGAAAATTGATCGATCAAAACCTGACGCCTGCCAACCCCTCCAGTAAATTATTCTGTTTTGTCCCAACAAAGTAGACAGTAACGATGCATTTGGACGCCGTAGCAAGGAATGGTTCAGTTACAGAGGTTCAGCATCCCTGACGCCATAGCAAACGCAGGTCAGAGGTTGACCGTTCATCAGCCCGTCGTTTTGTATTACCTTTTGAACGGTTCTGTGCATTGTTTGAGACGCACACCATGACAGCATAAGAGCTTATTTCACGTATGTGCAATGATCGCTTCCTCTATAGTTTGATCGTAAACCCACCGCCAGGTCATTTCGTGGTGCTCAACCGGTCGCCCAGTTTTGCTAACTATTGGTAACTGATTCAAATAATGATGATTCAATGCATTCACAATGTTTACCCAAGCATTACTAAGTTGATAACAGGCAACGCAGAACGAACGAACGAAGCAGGACTAGGCCGCCTCCCAGTAGTATAATACTATGTTAGCTTGTACGCAGAGTTGGCAGGAAAGCCAGTCTAGCAATTTGCGTACAGCTGTTTTCTAATTCTGTACATTTGCTTAAGAAAGGAAACATTTGCATCTGAACGTAACAACAATGTTTGCAAAGCTTCTTCATTGACGTATCCTTACCTGAGCAGTGTGACGATGGCCATTTTGGCGCAACAAATCCAGAGCTTATTGCTTAGTCTGAAGTTTGGAGCACGTAGTGGATCAAAATGCCACTGAACGTGTTTTGCCGCTGTGAATTCTTCAACTATGGAATTGTTCAATTTTTCAATTCCTTCATGTGTGATCCGGTCTCTGGCAACGAGGTTAGTACCAATGTTAGACAGGCTCACAGCTAGCATGCCATGTCGGGCTGTAAGGCGAAGGAACACCGCCAATAAGGAGTCAGCGTTAAGACCTATGACAAATCCCCATATGCTCTGCTCATACTGCTGGACAGGTGAATGGATAGGACCCGTCGCTTTGGAGTAAAATGATGCCGGAAGACATAGAATATGCGGAAATAAACTATTCTTATCTGGCCCAACATCTGATGCGCTCGTTGAACACGGTAGGGCAGCAGCCAACCATGCGGCACCTTCTATGAAGCTAAAATTTGCTTACGGTATTTGACGCATTTAAGCTGGACATGCCTGACGAGTGTGTGTAGACCCATGCTCTGCTTCAGACCTCAACAAGAGTGCTTTGTGTACTTGAGTCTGAATGGATGTGCGTGATCGGCATTTCGGAGAAATGGTGGTTCAGTGGAAAATGCGTACGTGTTTTACTTGTTGCGAAATGTGTGATAATGCAAGCGACCAAAGAGTAGGAGGATGCCGCTTCGTCTGGTGCATTTGTTCAATCGCTAAAACTTGCAGCTCCGTTTTACTAGTAATATTGTGTAATCAGTCGACTTCTGAAGGAAAATGTCTGGTCTGAACAGCTTTGACGCGTGTGCCCATGGTCTGATAACTCTGTTACCGTCGAGAGTTGCCGCAAAGACAGATCGCAGGGGATACAAAAGGTAGTCCAAGAACGATGGACTCACGCAATCAACCGTAGCAGATAATTCAGACCTGACGTGGGACTTATCTATTGCAGTATTATATCCTCTTGTAAGAAAGTAGTTCATGCGGACGCACGACATATCTATTGGCTCAATGAATTCTATCCCTTCCATTGACGTACTTTCTGCCCTGGAGACACTAATGGGCCAGGAAACTAAATTTTCCTTCAAAAATGTCATTCCTGCGAACCTAAACGTATTCTTCGATGTTCGTGTCTTCACACGATAGTTTGAAATATCCACGGATTTTTCTGTTCCATGAAACCCCCCCCCCCCCTGGTTCACCTTAGCAGCATCCAGAGTACCTGGCACCGGATTCTCGACGAAGATGCAAAATTGACGACCGTTCTTTTCTACTAGTGCAACACTACACTTCAATCAGTCCAAAATGTGGTGATGTTCAAGTTTAAGTGCAACTTACGAACGATGTGGTGACCATTCTACTAGCTATTAATAGCAGAGTCCCTTATAGCTTGAGGGGTGGAATGGTTA
>CBXJ02000803.1:0-10125 GCA_000612645.2 Trichuris muris
TATCACTGGTTAGGTTCCCATATGACACTGTTGCACTTCATTTGGCTCTCCAATCTTAAAAATGCTCTTTTGCCAAACACAGGACACCAGAAGCCTTGAAAGACCTGCATAATCTGGCATAAAATCTTTAAATAAATACATTAACGGCGTGCAGTCGTCAAAGAAGACATCCACGACTATTAATAAACTGCTATAAACTGTTTGCAGAAATTTTGTCTTCACGACGACTGCTGTGAAGTTAGTCATTTCTTATCATGGAATAATCAGTTGAAATTCACGTCTTTTATTGATGATAAATAGACGCGAAAAAGAACTCTTTTTCGCATTTCTTTACCATTAAAATAATGTGAATTTCAACGGTTTATGAACAGGTTTATTTTCTATAAATAAATTGCGCACATTTCCCATAAATATCTGTTGATCCCAAGAGAACAATTCTACGCATAATGCAATCAGTCGCTTTGCCAGGACGTAAGCTCAGCAACGAGTATCATGTTATGCTGAAAGAACACAATCTGCTAAACAGACTCGCCATTGTATGTATAAAACAGCTGCATTCCTTCTGTGTGCTACGCTATGAAGGAATTCAGAAATCAAATTTCAATATTGATGACATGTTTGCGTTGTACTTTCCTTCAACTACTATTAAGCAAATATTCTGGTTGAGAGATGCGATGCAACTACTTTAGGGAGCAAGCAATGCGGAATTTGCTGGGTCGCATGTTTGCTAAGGAGCGCTACTTTCATCTACTACTGCAACGCTGCGCGACTTCAGTCTTTACGAGATATATACAAGTACACAAGTAAGAGTAAATGCGCACTCCGTGCAGTTGAATCTTAACCAGTTTCATAGAAATATTTTTACGCACATCAGTCATACAAAGGATACGTAAATCTTTTGACAATGCTGCCGCACATTATGTCAGACTGACTGCCGTCAAATTGCTTTCTAACATTCCGAACAACGTCATGTTCCCATAGGGAAGGTCCACCGCCTTTCTACCCTCACATAGTGAATTTCGAATCCAGTTGCATGCCAACCGCTAGACGCGGTATCTCTTCAAAAGTTAATTCATACCTGTCTGCGTTCTACTGACCCATTTTCCTCGCGCCCCTCACTTTCTTGCATTACAAGTTCCATGCAGACTGAGGAAGGTTTACATGAACAATCGAATTGTGAAATTAAGAAAGGACCAGTTATGAGCAACAAAACCAAATATTTTTATCCCTTAGCCTTGCAGTCGTCAACCCTATGCCCATTGCAAATGGCACTACGGAAAGAGCACCATGATCAAACCATCGCTCTATGGTCTTACGATTGATGATGCTAGAAGTAAACCTGCAGCTGTGAATTACCTTTGTCACCTGTCTACCGGCTTTCCAAATGCAGTTGGACGGCAAGCAAGCAAATTTTCAGAATGGTTGCTTCGGTAGCGCCAATCTGCAAAGCTACACGAACAACTAGCTAGCAGACATTCCCTCCTACCCACTCGTTTGACGAAATCGTGTGTTTACTCTTTCGTAAGCAGTCAACCTGTTCTTGAATAAAAAGCTAAGGAGAAATCGTTTGGATCGACAATTCGCTATGAAAGCCATATTCATAATTGCCCTCATGGTGTTGTTCTGCGCTGGAGAATCCAAGGCAAGATTTTAGCAAGTCGAAGTTGCTTATTTATTGCATATGCTCTTATGTTCACGAAAGTCACGACATGGAAAAGCGTCTTAATGAACTCATCGAACTCGTGTAAATCTATTGCATATTTTCAGGCAGCAATGGTCGACGTGGAAGATAAGACCAGAGTCTGCTCGATAAAAGCGATTGAAGCGTTCAAAGCAGTTCAGGACATACCCGGAGCAGAACCCATGCTTGACTACACGAACACTCTTGATGCATGCATGAATGGCTAAATTGAACAGATATTTGCAAGCTAAAGAAAAGCGTCTCTTTTAAGAGAATTGGACTAAGCTGGATAGTGAATCAACCTGAACGTGTAATGCAAGTCGAGTAAATTTTAATTATACGAATTATGTTTTTACTGAGGTTTTCTAAGTGGATAGAGGAAAGCGCAGCAAACAGCTCATCGTCCTATAAACTGTTTCGCAGTTGATCATAAGGTACAAGCAAATCTACCGGGATTGGGTCCTGTCACTTATCAGTGGAACACGTGCGCTTTGATTGGCCGAAAATAGGCACCACTTTTTGTCGTTATCCTATCTCCTTTCTATGCACTTCTGCAAACTGTAGGAATTCATGTTTAGAAGCAAGACGACGCAATCGAAAAGGAACAACGCCAGTTGAATCAATGGCAATGAAAGAGGCATGCTAACTCTGAAAAACCAATCTGCCGTCGAAACGACCACTTAACACAGTGCCTCTTGTGCAGGTCATCATTAGTGGCAGAATTCCTATGAGGTAGCGAAGGAACAACTGCATGGCTGGATGGACGGAACAGGTCCTCAGTGTGATGAAAGATAAATGAACAGTACCGTTTCTGAATACTGCCCATATACAATAATACAGAAGATCGTGCACTGATAGTGGAAAGATAACGTGACCTTTGGTTTTGGTTTTCGTTGTTAATTGAACGACTTGCTACTTAGGCGCTAACTTCTTTATAAACCCCCGGACGACTACATGGCGCAAGTGCAAGTATAAGTAGCCCGCCTGTTAGGAACAACATCTTTACTGCGCAGGGTGCGCGCCTAAGGTGTCATAACTGTGCGAGTCAGTTGCGTCATATAGTCTGTAAATATCAAATAATGTATAATGCTGTAAACATACGATAATGTTGTCCAGCACCAATTCCATTTTTGACAAAGTGTGGTAGCTTTTTGTCACTGCGCTTTCTACGCTTAGTGATGAAATCATTACTTCCATGCTGGTGTTCAAATAGAGTATTGGAGTCAAACTGAAAATTTGCGTTATCGATTCGAACTATTAGAATCGTTATCGGCAGTATTGCTTTTGCGCCTGCCGAGCTAGAGATAGAAAATTTGCAAATTCCATTGGTTTTACCAAATGACTGTGAAAACCGCCAAAAAATGTCAACAGAGCGTTTGGCGAGCACACAGTGATCAAACATGCACCTCAAGCTTCGTTCAGAAAATTTTGTGTTGGAGAAGAGCCACCTGAAGTCAAGGATCTTCAAACGATTAGTAAACCTGCTTCAGAGTCACTGCTAAAGCAGGAGTAAGCACAAGCAATGCAGAGGAGCCTAACGTTAGATATAGAATTTTGATTAGTCATTAGCATACAGTGGAAAGACAGGAAGGATTGACAAGTGACTGCAAGACGAAATGGAAGAAAATCAAACGCTTCGCCATTATTCAGTCTGCTTAGAGTTCCTTCTTCGTTGCAAAAGAACAATGACGCTTTGTTCATAGCACGACGATGCATGGATTCTGCACGACATGCGAAAGCATTCTACGCAGCGTTTATGCCGCTACCAACCCTGCAAGAGGCTTTCCAGTGACACGACGCAACAAAAAGGGTATGGTCACTACACGCTGGTCAGGAAAACCAGTCATTCTCTACAGTTCGTTAAACCTTGGTGGTACCAACATCGCAGACTTGGGATGCCAAGAAATAAACAACTGCAATAAACGTTTGAAGAATTACATACATGGGTTGGTCAATGGAAAACAATCAATTCTTCCGCACGACAATGCCAAACTTAAAGTCGCGGAAATGGCCCTACCGAAACTAGAGGAATTGGAGTATGAGATTATACCTTTCCCAAAATTCCCGATATTCATTGGACTTCTTCCAAGCGGACTAACACTGTTTCAAGCAACTGGGTCATTTCGTTAAAAGAAAGGCCTTCAAAAAATTAGATGAATGAAAACTTTTCGAATAGTTGATCCTGTCCAGAACTCCATGTTTCTACGTTAGCAGAATTTATGGATTGGTTTTCCGCTGGCAGAAGTGCACAGACCAGTGTTCTGCTTTCGGTGAATAAAACTATAATAAAAGGTGAGACATACCCGTTTAAATTTGTTAGTTTAAAACTTGCAACACCATTCGACGAAGCTGATATTACATTATGTATATCCGAAAGTAGCGTGCTTCCGTTAATAGGAATTAGCTAACTGCTAATCCAACTTCCTAAAGGAATCTTCGCACGCGTCCAGCCACAGCATACACGGTTGGCCTTTTGGAAAGACCATGGGATAGCAGCGAAATTAATAACAAGCCATTTTAAAGGCTATATCTAGTAAGGCACTGAATGAATATGCGACTGCATACTGAATAGTTCGAAGATACCCAGAGGCTGACATGAAACCACAGCCAAGATAATGGAGGCAAATTCGTCACTATACCAAATTATTCATTAGCCGAATTGCGAGTGTGGCTAATTATAAATTAATGATTCCATCTATTGGAATTAATTCTAATAAAGTACATGAATACGGCTCGAATACTTCCCCAGCCGTAGGCCGTCGGCTTCTCGAAACATATGTTAAGCCAATATTTCGTTACACACGTCCCTGACCACGAGATGGCACAGGACATTTGCGGCAGCGACAGCTAAAGCTAAAGCCCGCCTACTCTGCACCGCTTTCGTGAGTGAAACGGGCGATTCGAAAAGAGGAGGAGCTCGCATGGACAGCCTTGGCTGACGACGTCAATGACGCTGATCGGTTGAGGTGCACGTAAGAAGTAATTTGCATTTCGCACAACGGCGTACAATTTCAAGACTTGCAGTGCTCAAAAGTGTGCCAGTGGAAGAACGCTCAGTGCTTAGAATAACTAGTTCCAATTAGATGCACGCTCATTCATGTCACGTTTCGTTTTGGCTGCACAGCTCTATGACTTATAGGCAACATGGAACTCCCTTGAGAATCTGTCGAAGACGTTAGGCGAAAATTAGATGGCAAAGATTGTTTCATGGTCCCGACGTGCATAGGTTTTTCCACGAACAATGTAACATCATTTTGGAGTTGCGAGATTGTTATTGTTAATTTTAATCACTTAACAGAACAACCGGAATTCAGGGCAAAATCGCCGCACTTTCAAACGACTAAGAGCTTTATTAAACGTTAGTCAGTGGCAGTAACGGAAGTCACATCTCTGACTGATAAAAGAAAGTTACTACAATTGAACGATCTCATTCAGAAGCGCGCAAAGCGTGCTAACTGTGGTATGCCGAATGTCATTGTTCACATCTCAATGACTGAAAGCCTCCTCTGTCTCCGTTCAAAAGTGATTTCAAATTTAACTTGACTGACTGATCATAGAACTCTTGCGGGCATTTGTTTGCGCCATTGTTCACTGAATCCCAGTAATCAGTCACACAGCTACTGTAGCGTAAATTAAAATGAAATAATACTGGCCCATTAAAACAACTATGCCTGCACCGTGAGGTTTCACCATTATAACTCACTATTGGCATTTGTAAACTGCACAACATGCTATTTAAACAAATGGCACGCGCAAACGCCTGAAACGGTAGTCATTTGGCAAAGCGATGTTGCGAAAAGACAATCTACAGGTCACAATAAATAAAAGAACGTAACTGCCGCCATTTGATCATTCAGCGCTGGCCAGTTAACTAACTAGCTTGTCCCAAAGCTTAATTTCCATGCAAATATTAATACGCTTTTTCTTCTTTCAGTTTGTTTTCTTCAGTCATACGTACATACATACATACATACATACATACATACATACATACATACATACATACATACATACATACATACATACATACATACATACATACATACATACATACATACATACATACATACATGCATACATGCATACAAACATACCTACATGCATACATACATACATACATGCATATATATATATATATATATATATATGTAACTGATATTGTTCTTCCCTACGGGGTTGATGCTCATAAGCGATTCAAAAGGTTCACGGTTTTCCCCGTTTTTATAAAAGCCTTTATTTTCCATAAAAGGCCACAGTACTCAGAGCTTTTGGGCGCCTCCCTTGCGCCCGTCATCAGTGAGAAAATTCCTCTTCGTCGACTGGCTCTGCAGTCGACGAAGAGGAATTATGACTGAAGCACTGGACGGCCCTTACATCGCTGAAGACGAAACAAGGCTGTTCCGAAAGCTTCGAATTGTACGTTGATTGTGTCTGCTTTTTACCAATAAATACCACCTAACCAGCCACTGGTTAAGGTGTCGTTTTTGAAGTGATTTCAGACTTAATGCATTGCGACAATGGGAATCTCAACCGTTATATAACAACATGAGTACTGTATTATATATATATATATATATATATATATATATATATATATATATATATATATATATATATATATATATATTTATTTATTTATTTATTTATTTATTTATGAGAAATAAGAAAAGATACGGTATCCTTGTTCAACAAGCTTTAATTGGCGAAGCTTTCGGAACGTACGTGTTCCGTCATCAGCGCGATTCAAAGTTGAACTTATTCGAACTGAAGTTGAACTTGAAGTATTCGAACCGTATTCATGTACTTTATTAGAATCAGACTTTGAATCGCGCTGATGACGGAACACGTACGTTCCGAAAGCTTCGCCAATTAAAGCTTGTTGAACAAGGATACCGTATCGTTTCTTATTTCTCATAAGTATGAGACACCTTGTTACTAATTCCTCTTGCTTCAAGATTATATATATATATATATATATATATTTGTGAAGACTGGATGTCTTGTAACGGGGTATGTGGATCTTCATTGATGGTTGTCACGGATTTTTCCCGTTTTTTAAGTATCTGTAAGTATACTGAAGCGATCTCCCTACCAGCAGATGGATGAGAGTGGTTATTAGAAAGAACGCAAACAGCACACGTACGCAACTGTATGTAACCGTATATTTCGGAACGCTCGAGTTCCGTCGTCAGCAGTGGTGGTGGAGAGGAGAGAAACCACCACCGCTGACGACGGAACTCGTCAGCGGTGGTGGTTTACTACCGTGGAGAGACTACCGCTGACAACTACCGGGGTTGTGGAGTGGAGTGGAGTGACTACCGCTGACAACTCGCCAGCGGTAGTCTCTCCACCACCACCGCTGACGACAGAACTCGAGCGTTCCGAAATATACGGTTACATACAGTTGCGTACGTTGCTTTCTGAACGCGTTTCTCTCATAACTACTCTCATCCATCTGGTGGTAGGGAGAAAGTGTCAGATTACTTATAGATACGTAAAAAACGGGAAAAATCCGTGAAAACCATGAAGATCTATATATGTCTTTCGAAATATTATTATTATTATTATTATTATATATAATATTATATATAATATTATTATTATTATTATTATTATTATTATCATCAATTCTTCCTTGCAACGGGGGCTTTTAACATTGTTGAATAAGTAGACACGGTCTTTATCCCCGTCAAAAAACGCTTTATTCAACATGAAGAAAGCGGAGCTTTCGGATCCAACTGGATCCATCGTCAGCGCATCAAAAACGAAAAAAACAAAAGGGGCGAAATAGGAAAGGTGAGTCGTGTGTGCACTTGCCTCGAAACGATTTTCGAGAAGGCACAACCTTACCTAACCGCGAGTGTGGGAACACTTTCAGTCGATCTGGACCGGAACAGTGTGGATCCCCACACCGTTGGTAAAGGTAAGAGGCATCATCTCTACGAACCGCTCACAGAAGCGGTGCACACACCGACTGATGGAATAGTCGGTGGCGGGTCAGGGGACTAAGTCGGTCATGTTTGCCCTAGCAGCCCTGAGGCGGTAGTGCAATAATTTTCATAAGCCAGGTATAATAATGAAGCACAAAAATCTTGACAAGGAGGAAAGAAAAAGTAATAACGAAAAAGAGAGGAAGAAACAAAAGGAACAAGAAAAAAGGAAACTTCTTCTTTGCCTTTAGGTTCGTGTGCTTCTTCCACCGTTGGAATGTCATGTGCAGCCGTGTATGCACCGATCACATCATCAATTCTTCCTTGCAACGGGGGCTTTTAACATTGTTGAATAAGTAGACACGGTCTTTATCCCTTTATTCAACATGAAGAAAACGGAGCTTTCGGATCCAACTGGATCCATCGTCAGCGCATGCGCTGACGATGGATCCAGTTGGATCCGAAAGCTCCGCTTTCTTCATGTTGAATAAAGCGTTTTTGACGGGGATAAAGACCGTGTCTACTTATTCAACAATATAATATATATATATACAGCAGTACTACAAACATGAGAAACGTCCTCGTGCCAGTTGTTGAAATATCACAGGTGCTAAAGAATTACTGCATCGCAAATCCAAGTTAGGAACCCAAGATGTCATTGGATATTAAAAGGAATTTGCAAGGAATTGAAGACTAACGGAAATAACTATTCAAAATAGGCAAGCATCTGTTCCAACAAATCCTCACAGGGGCCATCGTCAAGGGCAATTTACATGCGCAGCAGAATGGACAGCATAGGTGGCTCACAAATTCAAACGGTAACTTGTTCACTGAGGTGCAAACCCACAGGAATACTGGTTCAGTAAAGATTTAAAATTGTGCTGGCTAGTTGAAAGGTCAAATTGGGGATTTGTCGGAAGCAGGTTAGCTTTGCCGCCGCTTTAAGAACTTTGAAAACTTTTGAGCGCAGTGGGCAGTCGGGTAAATAAAGAAAAGCGATTGCAAAATTGAAACGAAACTTTCGCTTTTGATTCAAAATATATGCAAATGCAAATCATGCGGCAGAATAGTCGCGCAGTTTGTCTGCACAAGCGCTAAGAATACTTCTTCACGTCAGCTGAAGTAACGACGGCAGAAGTACGCATAGTATTATACTAAAACAGTCCAATGCATTTTCAAGCGCACTGCTTAGCTCATCAGCCAACTCGTTTTGGCAAACGCACCTTGCCGTTGGAGCATCGCGAATCGGAGGTGAGGAGCCTCCGGCTGGCACAATTCCTTTTGCGAACGAGCATTCGAAGTTGCCCAGGATTTTTTCGTCCCACATTTTAAGTGGGAATTATTTTTTTCCGCTACGCCGCACGTGCTAAAACTGCGGCAAGCAGACCGCGACCTGACCGGTTCAATTGGGTCATAAATGTCTGTTGCCACTTTAGGAATATTTATGCTACGGAAGTCGGTGTGCGCTACGTTTGCTTGCTTTCAGACAATTTTTATACGATTTTACGTCACGAGAGGAAAATCAGCTTGCGAAGAAATCTAAGCAAACAGGTAGAACCGGAATTAAAACTTCCGCTCGCAATCGGACTACGCTTCAGAGCTGTCATGGTTCACCGCCCTGGAGGAAATTGAAATTGCACTTCAACGCAAACCTTAGCGAGCGTCGCATTAACCTTCATCGTGGGACGATCAGCCGCTGACATGAAAGATTTACGGTGAGTCGCACTGCCGGAATAAATAGTTGACCAATAATTATGCATAAACACATTATTAAATCGTTTCTTTGGCAACGGAAACTATGTTTCAAAGCGCCCAACTTCACTGACGCGTTACTCGCAGGGTGCGTTGACTCCAATCTTTAAACATATCCTGTAGTTAAGTAAAAAATTTTATCTTGGAACTTCGTGGAAATCTGGGTTGCAAAATTTTCCCTCATGCTTTGCCTGACTTGGGTGACAAAATTCCTGCCCACCATTTTATCATTCAGCTATCAGCGGCGTCTACTAATACGTTTATGATGGAATAGTCGTCCTCGAAAGCGTCCTGCTTCTATGACAGTTCTAATAAATTGATTCCTACAAAAAGAATAGACTTACTGGCGAGATAATTGCACTAAAAATTGTATATTATATATTGTATATTATTTATATATATATATATATATATGTAATTAGCAAATGTAAAAATAGCTATGCGTACTTCAAACTTCCCTTGTCTTACGGTTTCACCCGTTGGTACATGACACTTTATACCAGCTTAAGGGATGTCTTATCCCGTCTAAACTTCCGTCCGATTTTGTTCTTTTCGCTTGAAGATTCACTGTATCCCGTCTAGGCATTTTTTCCATGACTACCAACCACATCGAAAAGGTTGTCTAGTTCTGTAATCACGCCTTCCTTACAGCCTGTCTGGCAATGGTCTCATCATAAAACAAGGGGAATTTAAAATCGTAAGTGCTCGCCTTTGGTCTAAATTAAAGTCAATTGCATTAATAAAATAGGTTAACGCTCGACT